>WBMW01006034.1:229452-302503 GCA_013396635.1 Penelope pileata
AGCCCCGGCCCCGGCCCCGGCCCGCGCCCCGCCGCTACGGCCGCCGCCGCGGGCAGGGGTCGGGCGGGTCCCCCCCTGTAGCGCCCCCCGCCGCGGGGTGCAGCGGGGCCCGGGGCTCGCGGCCCTGGGGCAGGAGCACGCGGATAGGGAGCGCGGGGGGAGAGCCGAAGGGCCGCCCCGCGGGGACATCCGCGAGTGCGGGAGCTGCGTGCGAGGGCTCTCTGCGAGCCCTCTGCTCGCGCTGCCCCTCCAGCCCGCTGCGGGGGGCACGGGGCGGGGCGGCCCTGGATGTCACCTCAGAGCCCCGCGGGAGCTCCGGGCGACCCCGGCCCGAGAGAGGCTCGGCACGAGAAGCGAAGTTGCGCGCTTCCTCCAGAGCTGCCGCTTTAAAGCATCGCAGACCTCAGCGCAACCCGCGGCACTCCGGGAGCAGAGGGGTAGTCCGGCCGCCCCCTGCAGCGCGGTGCCCTATAGAGGGAACCGGGGAAACGGGAACCTCTGCACTTCTACCCCGAAGACAGCCGCGCGCACATGCAGCATGCTGGTGGCAGCACGGTGCTGAGCTCCCCAGCCCAGGCTGCTTCCAGCCATAACGTGATACAACACCTCCCTGGCTCTTGTTCTGCCTTCCTCTGCAGCAGCTCTTGGCTGTGTTTAAGGGAATGGCGCTGCTAGCAGCCTGCTCTCCCCGTCCCTGCTCTCCCCACCAACAGCTCAATGACCTCCCCTTTCCTGATGCACACCCCACAGCTGGCCTCTGTCCTTGCCCACCTCCCTGCTGTCTGTACCCCTGACACCCATCCCCTCCTGTCCCACCGTCACGTCTTGGCCCCAGGTTGCCTCTGCCATTGTCCCACTGCCCCCTTGGGCTGCACTGACTTTCCACCAGCCGTTGTCCTCCCGTAAATCAATCTGGCTTTGCAGAGTGCCAGGAGGAGTGGCTCACTGCTGCGAGGAGCAGCCAGCAGTGCTGCAGCCATGGAGGCTCTCAGCCTCCAGGCAGGCAGGTGAGCAGGTCACATCTCTCCACAACAGCTCTTTGAGCAGTTCTGCTCCAGCCTCCTGCCAGAGACGGGCTGCCTCCCCCCTGCCTGGCAGAAGGCCTCTGTCCAGGTTTCTGCCCAGGAGACGCCTGAAGGGAGGTGGTGTCAGGCATCTGCCTGTGACTGCTCTGGAGGTGGAGTCACCTCCTGTGCCTGTTTGGCACCAGGGTCTGCATGCCTGGCATCACGGCCCTGCGCGCTCACACTGGAAGCTTCTCTCACATCTAGAGCATACATGATCCTGTAGACCAGACACCATGTGCCGTAGATGTCCCCAACACCGGTTTGTGCTTCTCTTCTGGTGGCCACTGCCACGGGCATGACAGAAGACTTCAGCACCCGCCTGTGCTGTTTGATGCTCTTCGTCCTGGCACATCCTTTGGCCACACAATGACCCGGTTATGCTTTGTTGTTGTCAGCATCTCCACCCCAGAGGATCACCCTTCAGCTCAGCATTAGGGGGAGTCCTCCAAAAGAGAGGCGTGAAAGGGGAGGCTCTGTACAGCTCAACCGGCACAGCCGTTTGTCAGTCAGTCAGCCAGCTGGCCGCTCAGTCAGTCGGTCAGGTGGTCAGTTGGTCAGTCAGTCAGTCGGTCTGTCAGGTGCCTCAGCACCGTGCTTGGCCTCCAAACTACACTGTTTCTAACCCAAAATTGATACCTTGGCCCAACGAACGCTTCATATATTTAATCTTAACACCAGAGCCTGCCCTTAGGAACGCGATGCACTACGTCCAGCACTGGAGCAAAACTGGAAGGGTAAAGCTCAGGTGTTGTGGAACCATCCCACAGGCAGCACCTGGCGGTCTTCCAGCGTGCTCTTCCTTTAAGCGTGCGCACTGTTCCTCTGTGTGAGACTGCTGATCCATCAGTTAATCGTATTGAGTAAGTACCTAAAATTAACTTTTAAATTATTAATGCATGAGAACATATCCGTTTGCCACACGCATTATTTTAAAGGATTGCAGTGTGTACGCTGAGTGCCATTAGCATTACGTTCTGAAGACAGCAAATTGACTTGTATGGAAATCCGAATAGTTGATGGATTCCTCTACCAATGCTTTTGACAATGATAAAATGTTCAATTGAATTATTATTAAGCATGTGTCTGTACTTAAATTTCTTTCTGGTACGCGCAAACCAAGAGACTGCGAAGCCTTTGCCGTACAAGATTTTTCATTTTGTGGTGGGTTAAAAATACAGATATGCGAGAGCATTGGAAATGTTCCTCTGACAAATAAAAACAGTAGGAAAGATATGTTTAGTTTCCTAGACTACAGCTGTGTTGTTCAAGACAAAACTGTGCTGCCATAAAATTGTTTATCAAAAATAGCGCCATTAAAACTGTTACATGTAGAAGTTGCAATACATCCTTTCCGTGGCAGCGAAGGACATACCTATGGCGGTTGTCTTCTTTTCACTTACTAATAATTTTCTCAAAGATCCTACAGCACGCCGTGTTGTAAAAATCATGGCCTGAGAAGGCAACATTTTCTCTAAGAGAAGAATTGTGATTTTCTACAAGAAATACGATGCCAATAACATTCTGCAACTGCGTAAACTACTTCTACTCAAGGGCAGTCAAAAAAGAAAGCAGGAACATCACTGCAGATGCCTCAGAGCCCTCAGGGCTTCTGTGCATGGGAGTTTTGCCCCAGGTGAGTTCGCCCCAACTTCCTGTCTCCTTCCTTGCAGCAGTTCAGGCTGCATGGGCCTCATGGAGGGTGCTGCCAGGCCTCTGCCTGATGATGAACCACCTGCCCCACTCGGGGATCTGAGGACAGAGCTGGAGGCCTTGAGCGGCTGGAGAGGGCCTGGGCAAGGTGCGGCCACTCCGTGCAGAGCCTGTGGGACAGCCCGGCTGTGCTTCTCGATGTATTCTCCACCTTGTTACTCTTGAAATATCAGGAGAGAGTGGGAAAGGCCCTCTCTGCCATTTTTACTCCTCGGAAAACTTGCATGATATTATGTTTCTCTTGTGTTAAGGCTGTGGTAACGAGTCCGAAATACAAACCGAATAGAGGCATCCTCCATCCTCGTGTGTTCAGCGCTACATTGAGGACTGGAGACCTAATGATATATGGCAGTTAAAGTTCAAGTACACTGGACTTGGTTTGCTTTGCTCTGAGACTTAAACTCTGCAGGGTGACTTTCCTTTCTGGAACTTATCCAAAGGACACTAAGCTTTGCAATTCAGCTAGCTCCACGAGAGAAAGAGGTCATTTTAAATTTATTAAACTGAATAACAAAAACTTTCTAATAGATACGATGTTTTCTTTAGAAACACCCTTAGATTTCATACCTATTCTGAGAAGGAGCGCAATTTTCTATCACATTGATTTAGGAAATGAAAATCCAATAGTATGAGATCTGAAGAAGAGAGATCAGAATCTGGCCACTGCTTTCTTTCTCAAAGGCGCTTTCATGAAGGCATTGTATGAAAGTCGGCGCTGAGCATCATCCTTAACTAGTATCAATGCATTCATAAAAGCCTTCAGCGATCAAAAAAGGGTCAACATGGTCATTATTACCTAGTAGGTATATAAGCAAAAATGCTGACCAACCTTTCAAATGGTAATATGTTTCTTTTGTCACGGACAAGGCTTTTCACCTTAAATAGACAGGAAGTCTTCTAACGCGTCAGAATTTTTAACAAGGTTAAATCTGGAACAAAACGAGCTTAAAATTAATATGTCTGTTGCTTTCACTACAGCTGAAGCAAAAGCTTCAAATTTTTTTAAAAGAGGCTTTTCTTTTTTTCTGGATAGCTTTAATGTTAAGATGGGGAAAAGAAACATTCTCCTTCCTTTCCATCTACATCTTTCACTCCCATTGTACTTCTTTTATTACTGTGTGGTGGAGATTGAAAGCTGAAGAGGGAAAGGAAAATGCTCAGAAAAAAAACCCAAAACGTGTTTATAAAACCATTCACTAAATATAGCTGTATGAGCTAAAGGATACAGATTGTATTTCAATATTCAATAAAAAAAAAAAAAAAAGACATTTTCATAACTTTACATGTTTTTCCCCAGTATTCATTCCATTCCATTTTCACCTGACCCAGCCAAAACTCTGCCGAGTACATTAATTTTAGAAGTTTAGATAATTTGTCTTCTGCGCAGTTATCAGCAGGACTTCTTAACATTAGCTGAGAATAGAAAAGGCTTTTTCTGTAGTCTTTTTTTTTAAAAGACTAACAACAGGAAAATAAGAGCTGCAGCATAACTGAATAAACTCACTGTGTTCATAGACTACGTTATGGAGATCTACTTTTTGTTGCTAGGTAAGCTATATCTCTATTTACAGCTTTTTCAAAAGGCTGAATAGTCAGGGACATTTTGTAATTTGAGATGGAGTTGTAAGCTCCAGTGAAAGATATGTGCTCTTTCTTGGCTGTACAAAATAGAGCAGTTACACAAGGTGGTAGAAAGGAGAAGGGAATTCTAAGAGAGATTGATGATCCAAACAGAAGCTGTATTAAAAAAAAATGAATACATTTAGCCCACCGTTCTACAAAAACACATCTGTTCCCAGTGCTAGCCTGACAATTAGCACACTGCCTAATTCAAGATATATGACTGTATCTTACCGTATTCTCTCCGTTCTGATCTAGAAACCCAAGTGCTTTTGGACATCAAAGATGTTAAGTAAAATGACATGTTAAAAGTATTTCACTTTTTCCAAATCAAAGTCAGCTGCTTTCCAGCTGCATAATTTTTCAACTGGGATGCCAGATAACACTATATGGGAAGAAAAATTCAAAATTGTACTGTGATAGGAAGAGATTCAGTTCAAGCTATACTATATATTCTCATTTTTGACAAGAGAAATTGGGATTAATTCAAAACATGCCATACTAATTCACAGCTTTGCCACTGAGGAGGAGAGAACACAACAAGTGCTGTGACTCAGAATGAAATCCAGCCACACTGAAGTCAGAGGCACAGCTCTCGGTGAGCTTAGCACGACCATGACTTCATCTCAAGTCTTTTCTTGGTTCTGGGGTGGGAAATAAAAATAAAGACAAAAAAGAAAATCTTCACTGCCATAACTTGTTCTGCATGCTGAAGCTATTAGGAGCATAGGAGCTATTAGGGGCATATTTTTGCCATTCCCATAGCAGGATCTTCCAGCCAGTGCCATCTGAAAACCAGAAATGTTACAGAAATGTAAACAGGAAGGGATTGCGAAGAGGTAGATGTTACCAAGCGAAGAGAAGAGACATAGCAATCCAGCTGTACTGGACCCAGACCAGATCCTCCCTCGGTTTGTGCACCAAGCTGTGTGCGGATTCCAGCACCCTCGGAATTAAAATGCGTCTGTACTGCACAGCCGTGCCAGGTGTCAGCATGCCTTTCGGTGACATGCGTGGTCCAGATGCAGAGCCAAGGCCCAAACTGGTTCTCCCTGAGTCCTGCGGACAGTGCCAGGCTCTGCAGCAGCCAGTTCCCACCTCACACCACGCTCCAGTGCAAGGCCGTGCCAAGTTTTGAAAGCATTCCCGTCACGTGCAAAACTCAGACACCTGACTGGCAATTCAATTCTCCACTGTTCTCTGGAGGGACATCAACAAACCTTGTGCGAGGTCCACTGTCAGGTGATTTGTGAATGAGCGGTGAATGAATTCCTCTCTCTGTGACAGGTAGGTTTGTGGGTGGGTACTCTTGAACTGACCCAGAAGGAGAGAGCAGGGTCAGCTAGGCAAGGCACTTCCCTAAGGAGTGCCAGTGTCTGCTCACATCCGTTGTCAATCTACCAGACTGCCTAGCACACAGCATCTTACGCCACTTTTGTAAAGAACTGGAAGGAACTTCAGTGTACTGGTTAGGAATGTCTACAAATAACGCCTCTTACTCATATCTGCTAGAATACTGTGAGTTAATTAAGGAGTATGCATTTTTCTCTCTTGCATTTTCAGGCTTGCAATGTGTATTTAAGTCAAGAGGAAATATCTAGCTGAACCTTCAAATTCACAGCTTCTTCTATTTAGACTGCACAATTCCAAAGGAAATCACATTTTGCTTTCCTGGCACAAGAGATTACCAGAACAAATCCCTGAACCAAAACAAACCAGCACTGTATTATCATCCATATTAATCCTCTGTCATAAAGTTGTAATCCCTCACAAACTCTCCTTAGCCAATTAAGCCAAATCACCCGGCAGGAGTAGATTCCCCCGTTCCATCCATGGCAAGCAGTGGGTACACTGTGTATGCAAAGTATTGAGAACTTACATTAAAATGCAAGTTGTGTCTGCAGTGATTTATCTTAGTGTCTACAAATCTTGTCTATTTATGAGGCTATATGAGAGGAGTAGGAAGTCATTCTTCCATTTAAATCATCTCAATTTGTATGAAAAAATGTTTAATCAGCCAAAGGGAGAGCATGAAAATGACCCTGAGGCTTAGCACAGCCTTCGAGGACTAGAGAGACCTGATTCACTCTCCAGAGAAAGGTTTACTGCATAGTGGTTTAACTCTTCCTGCTCTTCTCACTTAATGATTTCATGCAGAGCAGTTTCAGACAGGCTGAAAGAATCTGGTGCCAGAATATCACCCAGCCTGGTGAGGGGGTCATTTTCTTATAAAAGGCTGTCTCCCTTCAAGCAAAGAAGAGATTTAAAACTTTGTTTTCTCCCCTTAGTATAGGTCATCTCATCTACTCATAAGAAGCAAACAACCAGAGCTCTCAGCTTCTCCCAGCTTTGTGCTAGGCTGAGCCTGGTAGGTGTGCTCAGAGAATGCCTGGGTCAGTTGAGGCTACATTCCTCATTTGCAAATCCTGATGGGACCTGCTCTTCAGATTGTCTCTCCAGAAGCAGGCATTTACTGTATCTTTATTATAGAGGAAAACTTGGAGGACAAATTGTTCCTTGTCACATACATCCTTTGTTAACAGCTCTCTTGAAACAGAAAGGACTGCCTTCTAGCTGCTATCCTGACACAATGCAGATCTCCTCTCAAATTAGAAAGGTTGTTCTTTGTCAAAGGATGTCCTTTCCCTGATTGTCAGATATATGCAAGAATCTGCATATATTCTTAGTATGATTTGTAACATCCTTGGGAAGGAAATTTTTGAAGATTATTCATTTGCCTACCAAAGAATATAATTAATCTTATTAACGTCAATTAAACTTATTGAGGTCAAGTTTCCCCTAATTGTTTTCTTCTGATGCTTTATCAGTTGTGAAGTAGAAAAACAAGGACATGTTACAACGTAGTAGCCCAGATGTTCATCTTCAGCAGTGTATTTAGGTCCAGGAAGTATGTCACGCAGTGAGATATCCGAGGGAGCCATGCCAGAGCTTCTACATGACCCGCCACAGCAGCTGAGAGGAGATCCCAGTGCTCCTTAGGAAGTTCTCACCATCTATAGCTGGGGCAGGTGAGCTTGTCAACCATAATCCACAGTATGACTATGTATTCTATTTCTCTAAACTGAGTAGCATAAAGGTGCACTACTGCCTAATATCATAAACCATTCAGTCCTTGAAAGGATGAGGGGAAGTGAACTGAATCTTTGTGGAAAGGTGTTTCAGGACAGTTCCACCTACCAGGCATCATCAGTTCGTTCTCCTTCACCAAGCTTCTTTCAGGATACATTTCTTTGTGGACATAGACACACATACATGCCACTGGATGGCTAGAGGGCCTGAACAGGATTAGGGCTCCAGTGAGGAGGGCTGCCTTCAAGCAGGAATTTGGCTTCTCTGTGAGCACTTGCCCACTACAAAGGAAAGCGTGGGTTCTGTTCCAAACAGCCACTGCTCTACGATGACAAATGACGTCTCTGGTCTTACATTGATGGCTTTGTAGGTTCTCCCTCCTCCCCCCACAAGATTTGGTGATCCTCTTACACTGGTTATTGTTTGGGAAGCATTTGAAGTGACCTTTATTTCACCCATGCCTTAGGGATGAGATCATTTAGAAAATGCCATATTTAAAAAAAAGAAAAAAAAAAAAAAAAAGACTTCTTTTTGTGAACCACAATGGAGTGAGGACACAGCATGGATATTTACAGAAAATCAATGAATCTTACTAATTACTATACTCTAATTTAGAGGCTTTAAGGCTTTACTTCTACAGTGGGAGCAGGCTGCTGGTGGAGTGTTCCTTGCTCTTTAAGACCCAGAGCTACATATGTCATATTGTGAAAATGTGATACAAAATTGATTCTAAAAAATTGCCTTCAGATTACTCACCATGAAGCAATTGGAATCAGGCCAGGAGCAGATGGCAACTCAAAAGGCAATCCTCTTCCTCTTCTAGAAGTACTATTACTTTGTACTTTAGTAGTGGCATTGATCTAAGAAACCTGCTGCTTTTTGCAAACAGTAACAAATGTGACTTTCTCGTACCCTGATAGCACACCGAAAAGGATTTCTCTGCCTTAGCATGTGGGGTGACCAATGCACGTGGAAGCCAAGTTTACACCATTCCTGTGCCCCCGCTTTACCAAGAGATCACGTTCTCTATTTGAGGAAAATCTCTCAGCATCTCCAAAATCCTAACATTCTACCACAAGTTTGGCACCCAAAGATCAGGCACATGAAATTAAGGGATGCTAATTAGAGGGAAAGCTATTGCCAAAAGAGGCTTTCCCAATTCCATTTCCAATTCATGGAAAGCAGTACACAGCAGAGGTAGGACCCCAAATTGCCCACCACTGCCCTGTGCTGTTAGGCACCCCCCTCCATGAGCCTAGAAGTGCCCATGTGCTCCTGAGGCTGCTCACCCACACACTTCTTAGACAAGTTAAGCAGTTGTTTAAAGCAGGAACTGACATTTTGAATGTGAATACCATCTATGCATTATACCCTGCAGCACAGCTGGATACAGGGAACATGCCAAGGTGGCGAAACCCTCCACACGCACGTGTGCAGTATTCTTCCCTAGTAAGAGCCAAACTCTTCAGTAACAATTTTTACATTTTTACATTGGAAGAAGCAGGAAGATTTTCCTACTTCTTTTTATATCAGTATAGTAACTGATAGTCATGATATTGAAATGTGAAGAATTTCAGCCCAAATGTTGGAGGATGGTATAAATAAGTTAATTTGAGACTGGGAAAAAGCTTGCATTCTTCTCAGACCTTATTCTATATGTAGTGAGGTCAAAAGCAAAACCCTCAAGCATGAACAACATTGGGCACACTGCAGACGACTCTGTTGTAAATTACAGTGCATATATACAACAGCAGATCTTGAGCTGGTATATACTCTCTATAGCACCAGAGCTATAAAAACATTTATCAGCCAAGCACTGTCTTCAGGACCATCAGGTTTATGTTGTGTAAAATACATTGCATGATTTTCAAAGATCACAGTACCGCTTAGATTAGACTTGAAGTGGGGATTCAGCTCAGAAATATTTTGTTTTGTGCTTCTGATGGGTGATTTCTCAGAGACGTTTGAAAGTTGACTCTTCCAAAATAGAAATCCTTATATAATGATCATCACCATGTCGGTGAGCAAAGGAGAAAAAGAAAGCTGAGCCAATGTCAGATCACCTAGGAGGAAAAAATGCACGTTTCTGGAGAGGCATATCCCTTTTTTTTCCTAGCAGCATTTTAGAAAGTTAAGTATGCAAAGAACAAATATACTTAAAAAAAAAAAAAGGGCTTTACTTAATAGAATTTGGCTTAATCTAAATGCATTTCAACAGCTGACGTTCATGTCCAGACATGCTACTTTTCATGAAAGCAGGCTGTATTATACCCTACAATGCAGTGCTGGTCACAGTGAGGCTAAAGGGCAAGTTCAAGTTTCTTTTTTTTCCCTTCACCTCTAAACTCTGCAACATATACTGTATACTTAAGTGTCACTTTTTAACTGCTTGCACACTAGTATTTTAATTGGTCTTAATTTCTAGGAAAATGAAGGGAAATACTTTATATTTTCTGTATACATGAAACCTTCCCACACATTGAGGCAATGAGGTAGAGCACCACTCTGTTGCCACATACAGGCTGACCAAACATTCAGAAATGGAAAGAAATAGAAGTATTCCTCCAGGACAGTAAAACAGTACCTAATTATAGGCTTGCAGAATGCAAGCAGTAACTGACCCTAAAATCCTAGTACTGAACCCTGCGGTCATAGCAGGCAGATAGCCCTGATACCTGCAGTTAAAAGATCCTTTCGCTCAGATGCATAGAGCACTAGCTGGGGAACATGGTCCTCATCATATGATGACGCAGATATCCAGTCCCATGCGTGGCTATATAGCTTCAACATCACATAACGTGCACTCCTGCTGTATAACCAGGCACGAATGATAGGTCTGGGAAATACCAGTACCTGAATCATATGATAGGGGAGAATCCAAAGGGGCATGCAGGAAAGGGAACAACAGGGAGCAAGCTGTGTCCTGGATGATCTGGTAAAAAAACACTCAGAAGGGCCAACATGGCATAGACTGCATCCATGCTCTAGGGATGGATTAAAAACATAATGTTTTTCTGTCACACTATGTCCCTGCAAAGCAAGGACTGCATTCAAAGATGAGGCTACTGCTGTAGAACAGAGCTAATACAGAACTAGAGGACACAGTTGAACCCGTGCTTCTACAGACAGGGGATTTTGTTCATTTTATGGAGAGCATTCACTCACTTGGACAGCCTTCCAGCCTATGTCTTTTGCTGCGTCAGAGTACCCAGAGCTACTTACACAAAGGAAGCAAATTGTCTTCAAAAACTAGCAAAAATCCAAGTCTCCCTTTCTCCTTGAAAAGTACAGATGACAATAAAAGTAGCACAACATCCTAAGCCCCATTACTTGTATTACAACAGCTCCCAGGATCTCTGGTCACACACCAGAAAGTCATTGCACTCACCAGACAGTGGAAGCATTTCATTAGCTGGTAGAGCTGTTAGCCCATCTCCATCTTATTAAGTGCACCCCATAATTGAATACACTTGACTTCAAATGCAATCGTAACAAGTCAGGCTGTTCTCACTTTCTCTAACAGAAGGGTTTTGCAATAGAGCTGCGCTGCTGCAAGCTCACAATGCAACCACTGGGTTTTGTGTTAAATAGAACTTGTATGACACTGGCATAGCTGTATTTGCACAAACTTCCCCTCGTCTATGAGAGACCTAAGAATCAGTGATAACAACAGAATGGGCATGGGACCTGTACGGAACAGCTGGGACCACCTGGGTAGCCAGGCCACTAACCCTGTAATTGCAGGTAGCTGTGGCGGGTGGAAGCACTGAATACTCAAGTGCTCCAATCATCCAATTCAGTCTTAAGAAAGTCTCCTACTTAGTGTACAATTCCTTCCACAACCTTATCAAACTAAATGATAAAGCGATTTAAGTCACATCACCCTCTCAGTTCTTCCAGTTTCGAGAGGTGTGTGGATTGCACTCCTCAGGTAGTCTACAGCCACCTTTTAATTTCCAGCCTAAATATATTTGCAGCCAATCTTATTTCCTTTCTGCCACCATTTGTCTGTCTGGTCTATTTGTGATTCAGTCTTTATTTATGACTCACCAGTGTGAAAGATAAGATTTGTGGCTTAGCGAGTGGCCTAATTGCCCAAGCGATGATTACATTAGAAATACTCAAAAGGAAATATGAGTGCCCTTTTTAAAGTCCAATTAAGGATATATGTTTACATCTAAACAGCTCTAAATAAAAATTTTAAAATCCATTTGACCTGGAGTTTCCTCAATAAATATTTATGTTGTGTTTACAAATTAATTACTGCAGCAATTTTCTTTCTGATCCTCTTGTTTTACATGTGTGTGAGGAGCAAGGGGAGTCAGTTGTTGCTGTGATGATGCTACCGTTCTCTGTTTCGTTAGCCTCCAGCTGTGGGAGCGACCAGCTCTTTTGATGCCTGTGCTGGACCGCTGTTCAGATGAGCTTTGTGGAGTTGAGGATACGTGGGCAATGTCCAGAACAGCTGTGACAAATGGCGAAGTTACCTTTGCTTCACTGCTCAAGGGAATATGTCCTGCCTTTGGTTCGTTGGCGCTACCCCGTAAAGGTCTGGCTGGAATTTCATCTGCTTCTGTATGTTTGGATAACAGCAGTAGACAACAGCATTTTTTCCAAAATGTGCTTAGGTCTCATTTCTGCAATGCACTAAGCATATTGGAATGAAAAGCTTTGCAAGAACAAAAATAAAAAGCTCATAGACTGTTTGGAGAAGGCTGTTTTGGTATTAATTATTCATTTTTATTATTTTTGCAGGACAACGTAGAGGCTTTAGTGACAGATGAGATCTCCGTTGTCCTCAGCACCATAAGTTGGAAAAAATGGCCAGCTCTCGCCCCAGAGAAGCTTACATTTGGTGGATCACTAGGAAACATTTTCTTGAAAGATGCTGTATTGTTTCAAAGCAGTCTATCAAATCCTGGTTTCAGATTTTCTATCCACCACCTGTTTCACGAATGTCACTTAGGGCTTGATCTTCAGCTGACATAAATCAAGCGTTGGGCTATGTAAGTCAGCAGAGCCGTGCCGGTTTATGTTTGCTGTGTCACCTCAGTGAAGACGATGAAGTTATGCCAACTGACATCAGCTCAGGACCTGGCCCCCAGCTGCTGTCAATGCCATTTAGGGCCACCCTTCTCTTTCTGCCGCTTCCTTAGCACTGCAAGATTCTTCTGGCTGACTGCAGGAGCCAAGAGAGACAGCTCCGCTTCCTGTACCCAGCCTCCTCCCCAGCTCATTAACTCCAGTAGGAACAGGGGTGTGGGAGGGGAGAAGATCCGGCCCTTTAGAGGTGGTTCCATTTATAAATATTGACTTTAATGTTAATTTCATGTAGTTGCTTGTAAAAGTCTTTTAGGCTGAAGCAGAAGGCACACTGCAGATGGCAAGGATATTTTTCACAGTTTTTATGGTAGATAACAATATACTTGACATTTTGCTCATTAAATGTGAGCCCTGGTATGTGAGTAAACATGCTAGGCATCTGCGCTCTAAAATTACCAGTGTGAAAAGCAACAACTGAAATGTTTCAGTCAATAAATGTACAGCACAGAAGCAACATTCAGCAACTTTCAGAATGCTGAGTGCAAGGCATGGACTCAATTTGCAGAATTACATGGAACACTCTAGAACCAACAAGGGAGAGGTAACATATTGCTTTTGCGTCTGTACTTTGCAAGGAGAGGACCGAATCCAAAAATCTCCAAAGTCAATGTAAACACGTGGTAGACCATACTCATCAGTTTCTGTTTCTAAGGAAATCAGC
The DNA here is from genome assembly GCA_013396635.1 of Penelope pileata. Taxonomy (NCBI): domain Eukaryota; kingdom Metazoa; phylum Chordata; class Aves; order Galliformes; family Cracidae; genus Penelope; species Penelope pileata. The sequence continues at coordinate 242,704 of WBMW01006034.1, forward strand.
ACATGCATAGTCAACTGACAAAACTACATTGGAAGGAAAGGAAGGCAACGAGGTGATTTGCGGAGGGAAAGGCTGTTTGCCATTGGGCAGAACAGCACAAGTGGATGAGAAGGAGCAGAAGGGCAGATATGCTGTGCAATGCAAGCAGTAGTGTTGTGAGCAACTGGCAGCAAATCAAAGAGAATGGAAGGCACGGAATTGGTTCTCCTTTCTACTACAGCAAGTTTTCTGTTCCCTGTCTTTGGGTTTTGGCACATTTTCATGAAATGAAAAAGAGAAAGGATGAAAACTGTAATGGAAAGCTGAAAGGGTAAGGTAGCAGTAGGATCTTAAATTAGTACATGTTCTTTACTTGTGTTTTAAACATTCTGGAAATACTACCTTGAGATGGCTGCAATTCTGAGCACTAGTGAGATAAAATAAAACTAGAAGGAAACAAAAAAAAAAGAGATTAGCTTAAGACATCTTGTAATGTGCACATATCCAAGCTGTTCCAGGAAACAATATCATGTAGGCAAAGATAGCAAGTTCAAATTTAAAAAAATAAAAGATATCTCGATTGAAGTAAGAGGAAGACTGGTGTCTCATAGTTTTATTCGTGGATTTAGTATGTGTTTTGGCACATTTCTTCCTGAGAAGACAGCTAATTTGTTATTTAATTCTGTAATGGGAAAAGGTGCGAAGAAACTGAGACACCATATGAAACGGTGATTTATTTAAAAAAAGACCAGGAGCATTAAGGTGATGCTAACTTCTTCATTATCCTACATCTCTCACAGCAGTATTGGCCAATACAACATGTTGTTTTATTTCCCAGTACACATAGATGTCCTCTCCCTTTTCTCACTGCTCCACCTCCTCTCATGTCTCCCAATTAAATCTTGTGTTCATCCCAACATAAAATTCCCATTTTCTCTGACAGTTACTATGCAAATTGTGAATTTTTTCTCCCTATCTCCCCCAAATATAACTCCTTGAAATATTTTATTATCTTCAGGGAAGCAGATCTTTGGTACACTGCATCATGATTTTAGAGATGCTTACAAAATGAGAAGATTTGCAAATCAAGCTGAAATGTGAACTTTGGTACACACTTCATACTAATCTCAGCCGTAGTAGGGGGTTCTGTCAACTGAAGTGGTGGACAAGCTTCTGTTAATATAAGTGGAAATTAGATCAGATCCAAAATTGACCAAATTAAATTACATTGGCTGGATTTTACTCAGAAAAGTAAATATCCAAAATCTTTGAACATTTAGCCCCATCTAGTCATCCAGTATAAGAATTCTTATGCTCAAACCACGCTCATGCACTTTTTTCTATACTTAGAAAGCAATGAAAACCAGAAACAAACAAGCAAAAGACAGCTGAAAGCCTGAATTTGCTACAGAACTGTTTAAGTAAGTGGCAGTATCAAACATCGGACTCAGCAAGATCCAAAGAATTACTGGAATCCCAGAATGGGGTAAGTTAACTTGCGTAATAAACACATCAGGACATCTTCCTGATCTTTGGGAGTTTGTCCCTAAGACATCTTCATCTCTCTTCTTAATTACTTCTTTCTCAGAGGTAGGCCCCAACTCTTTTACATGCGGTATCAAAGCTAACAGGGATAGCTAGCACACTGTAGTTATGAAGTGTCCAGAAACTGTAGTGGCAGCTAGGTATGTAATTTATATTGAAAGAATACATAGCCACATCAATATGATCAGATGATTTCTGAAAGTCTAAGATTAGAGCCAATGGAGCAATGGTCACCATACGTGGTTAGCCATCTGTATAGATGTCTGCACTGAGTACAAAGTCCTTGAACCTGACATCGCCTTCTTAGAAGGGCTGTATGATTAGCAGTTAGTAATAAGGAAGTAAAAGGACAAAGAGAGCATACATGTAGTTAAAACATACCTTGACATGCAACTGAGATCCACTAAATAAATTCATGAATTTATTTTTCCTTTTAATCTAATGCTTCTTTTTGCAGTAGTACGAATACGCAAGGCTGTACCTTGATAGTCTCTGAAGATCCCATTGAAATCAATCGTATAAAATCCATTTAGATGAACAGTTTTCCTTTCTTGTCCCCATTATCTTCAAGAACCATCAGACAGGTTCTCCAGAAAAATAGAATGACATCTCATAGTTCAGGTATTGCACAACCTTTGCCAATTCAAACACAATGACTTGGGATTAAAATGGCTTCTGTTCTGTGCTCTGCATCCAGAACCAGGGAGCTGAAGGAAGAGAGTTGGGTGATGGGAGAGACACATCATTGGTGCTCCACTGGTAAGTACGCTATTGCTGCTCCACTGAGCAATCCCTGGGGTAGCTCTGGAAAGCAGGAAGTGTTACAGATACTCACCGCTGTAGTGTTTGATGTAAGGAAGGGTGGCAGGAGCTAGAGTTGCACATGCTGTCCCATTTTCCTATAAATGCTTAAAACCAGCTTGTTGTGATGAATGATCTGTTCTGCTGTTTAATACTCACAGATCATAAATCCCTGTTCAATAGGCAATGAATAAGTTCATATGTTCAATATTAATATATTCCTTAGTTGACACCAGGGCATTCAGAGCACGAGACATTTATTCCAGACAGGTAACAGTGAGATATTTCTGATTATTCCTAACAAGCAGACTTGACGTTATGACATATATTCTATAATTTAGTAGAAACTGTGAATAGTAAGCTGTGGCACCTGCTCTGCATTTGTTAAAAAGTAATCCTAGACATGTAAGACAGAACTGCAAAGGTTTTGCTATCAAAGAAAAACACAATGAATTGTGTTACGAGCAACCTGGTTTAGTGAGAAGTGTCCTTGTCCATAGCAGGGGGGTTGGAATAAGATGGTCTCCAAGGTCCCTTCCAACCCAAACCATTCTATGATTCTATGAAAGAACTGGATACACTACTACCATGGCTTTTAAATGGCAAATGTTTCTCACATCCCTAAGATCCTGAGTAACCCGAACCGCACCATTTTGGTATCACGGTGTGGTGTGCTGTGACATAACAGCTAACCTGAATAAAGCAACTCCTCTGGGGCTAAAACATTTCTAACTGGGAGACCAGAGTCTTGCTCAAGTTGCCACACTTAAAATATTGCCAAATACGAGTCAAAATGGAATTACCTTTTACCAGTCTGCAACAAACCCAAGGTACTGCAGCAGCTTGAAACACCTGCGCAAGACAATAGACACGTGTTCTTGGTTGGGATTTCCAAGATCTGTTGTAATAACATTGGAAGAAAGATAATGTACCATCAGAAGTAAACAGTGCAGTCATTTAGAGATCAGAATCCATTCCTGAACATGATGACTATGTTTTCTTTGTCCATATCAACATGACCTTTTTGCATTGCTAATGGGAAAAGGCTGTCTTTGGAGTTTTGCCACAGAAAAACACGTTCAGGGCTTGTTTGTAAAATGCCTTCTTTTTCTCACCTGTGACACTTTTCCATGGCTGCAGTCAAGTGAGGAACATCAGCATGCCATAAGGTGAGAGGAGGCTAACAAGGAATGATTTTAGCATGTGTAAGGACTCTATCATATTAAATATGCATCAACTAGATGCATTTTCGTAGATAAAATTGCCTGTACTGCATCAGACCAAAGCCTACCAGCCCTACGTTCTACTGGTGAAAATGGCCAGCAAAGAGAGTCTTATGGGAGACTGTAACAGCAGGACAAGCATAAAGTGGTATTTTCCTTCCGTCGGTCTCTGTTCTCAAGGTCCTGTGGCTCAGAGATGTGCTGCATCAGAGGCCTTTTCTTTCCATTTAATGCATTTGCCAATCAGTTTTTGAACCCATGCAAGTTTTTGGTCTTTCAACATTGTGATCAAACTGGAGAAGAACTTACGATTTGTATAATGAACATCTCTGCCTATTTTATACCTTTTGAGTGCTATTATTTTTTTCATGTCCTCTAGTTTTGTATCAGAAAAGAAATCAGGTGCCGTACTTATCCCACCATCCTCTGCCCCACTAGTCACTGAAAGAACATGGCTTTTGTGAGATGGATCCTAGGATGTTATCTCTGCTGCATCTCCCTCATTCAAGCCTTCTGGCTCTGCTTGAAAATTTTTGCCCTGGACTACCTGTGGAGAGAGAATTCTGTTATCTAGTTCCACTTTTTCCTTGTAGCTACTTCTTAGTTTCACATGCTGGGAGAAGGTAATCTTTCTACCCAGGCAGAGCCAGAGCAGATACCGTGGCAAAAGAGAAGAGGACAGGAGGGACAAAGAGAACCAATTTCAGAAAGCATGTCAGAAATGTGAAAATCTTAGCACAAGCTTCTTCTTAGGGGCTCGCTCCCACTAGAAGGTGCCTGCCTGACAAGCTGGGGAGACCCTTCTGTGGCACCCATATGTCACAGGGAGAATGGAGGAAATAGAACAGCTCCTTTTTCCTAATCCCAAAGCCTGTGGAAGGAGATATTGTGAATATTTCAGTTTACCAGCTTCATACATAGACCCTTTCTGCTGATGGGTACATACAGAGGGAGTCGGGAATAGGTATCCAGGGGAAACTTTGTGAAGCCTTTGCCCTGCAAGGAAACATGGGGCATTTAGGGATGAAAACAGTACAAGAGCATCCACACAGATTTGCTTTGAGATCCACACTGTGCAAGGACTTGTACATTAAACAAGGATGTGGGTTAAGCTGTATCTCTGAATGAGTTTGCTCTCTTTACAGAAGCTACCACTGCACAGAGCAAAATAGAGCCTTTCACTGCGAAACCTGCTGGGTCTACACTAGCGGGCTTCCCTGCCAAAGCAAACATTGCTCCCACGGCCCCTCCGTGGTACGTGAGGAGTACAGTTTCAAACTTCCACTGCTCGAACAACACTGGGCACCAAATGCGAAACTGCAGCCAACTCCTCAGCTGGTCCAGACTGGCTTGGTTCCTTCAAAACCAGTGGAGCTCCAGCACCATGGTCTGACTGGGGTTTTGTCCCAACACCTAGCCTTCAGCCCTTTCAAGAAGGCCAGCTGTGGCTGTGTTCATCCACTGCAGACATCTCTTTTTCCCCTCTCTTCTCCTCTTCCCCTCTCCTCCCTGCAGCCATCTCCCCTTGTCCCCTAGGCCATCGAGGCTCACACAGAGGGCATTGTTCGTTACACTTTACAGGGGGTGGAAAGCACTAAATCATGGGTTAGGAAAATAAAGCTCTTACCCTGCAGCAATCTGAGGCGAGCAATACTTCACCACTGAAACACAGTATGTGCAGTGGTGCATTTTAACTGGATTCCAGGGCACAGAAATATTTGCTGGTCTCGATCCTAAATTATACTCACATCCAATATCTTGGATTTTCATATTATTCAAACATAAAACTGTCACCATGTACATTTGGGCCCTAAATTATGTAGAGATGATATTTTATTGCATAGAATTTGTTTCACATCTCTGTGGAAACCTGGCAGCCACCCCGCTGCCAAAGTCCAAAGGGGCAGTGAAAATTTAGGAACAAGCTGAGAAACAATCCAAGAAAACAAGCTACACATGCTTTGTTATCATCTAAGTGCGTTCTTTAATATTGGAGTGAAAAAATCATAGCAGAAAGCATGGTTAAATAAAAACTGACCTTGAGCAATTTGGACGATAGACCAAGCAGCAGCATAGGATATTTTCACAGGAATTGGCCTTCACCCAGTTAGGTTCTTGTTTAGGTCAGAGCTGACTCCTGTACGGGACTGCATAAGTGACCTGTAAGTGGCACTGGGGGAGAACACCCCATTGTCTCCCCCATGCAGCTACCAGTGGGCAAAGGCAGGCTGGTGTGGTGGCTTGGGCTCCCGGAGGACAGGGAAGGGGCTGTAGAAGCTTGTGAGCTGACTGTTTCTTCCCTCTGATGCTGGCTGCGAGGTGTGTGCCCCCTGGGGTGCTGTTGTGGGGCCTCCTTAGTCCACTGGGGTTGAAAGATTTGGTGCTGGCGATGGTGAGATGAGAGGAGGTGGGGGCCGACTACTGTGGTCTGGGGACCTCTCCAGGCTGCACAGCAGCAGCTGGAAGGGGACAGGACTTCAAGCACTTCTCCCTTGGCATGATGGACAGGTAGGGAACCAGCGGTGGCCTTTAAGTGTGGTCCCACCTCACCTCCAAGAGCAGCACAGCCATTCCCGTACAGAGGGCACAATCCAGTTGATACAGAAGGCCTTCCTAAGTCACCCAGCGAGCAAGGTTGTTGTCTGCTCCTGGGAACTATGTGTCAGACCACGTGGCTTTTGCTTCTGCATTTTATCTGAGCTGGCACATCACGCTCAGTGTGAAATTTGATGGAAAATGACTTAGCATGAAGGGTCTTGTGATTTACTTGTTGGTGTGTGCGTGTCTTAAACTCTGGGAGGGGAAAAAGAAAGAATTCATACCTTAGGTTAAAAAAAAAAAAGAATTTCATTATGAAAGCTAGACTTTGTTATTAAAAAAAAAAAAGCAAATGAGAAATAATATATAAACACCTCTGAACAGCATTTCCTCCAAAGCAATAGAAAATTTTGCTAACTGATGTTACTTTTCATGCTTCTGTGGGAGAAGTGAAAGAGGCATGCTGCAAGTGATATTTTTGAGATGCCACTAATAAAAACACAGCATAAAAGTAGCACCTTAATTCCGTGTTCATACTGGAGAACACTCTTTCCAGCTCAGGATTTTGCTCATTCTGTTCCTCTTCCTGCACTCCCTGTATACCAAATACATACAGTGTACCAGCTATCACCAGATCCATGGCCCTGCTTTCTGAGCATAGCAGAGCTATCAGGACTAGCTCAGCTCCTGATGTGAGCTTCGTACAACTAGCTGCACTAGCAGGAATCCAGTGTCTTCTTGCCCTCACTTTTGGCTTTGGTGACAGAGACAGGTGACTGCCTTGTTAGCATCCTTGTGAGTCACAAAGGCCGGGATAGCAACAGGCCCAGTGCTACAGCCAGGCCTGGACTGGCGCATTTCTGTGCCTGTGTTGGCCTTCGCTGGAAGAGGCTGTGTGAAATGGAAGCCCTTCCTGGCCAGCTCTTCTCCTATCCTGTGCTCTTGGGAGAAGCCATTTAGATAGGGACCTGCCTGCCAACAATTTTTCATTTCATGTGTGGTGCTTATCTCAGTCAGCTCCTATTTCAGTACATGTTGCATCTAAAGAAGGATGTGCAGGAAAGCATGCCCTGGGCAGCTAGGATTAAGCAGAAGGAAGGTAGCTGGTGGCAATGCCTCCAAAATTGGCATGGAGTATTTTGAGCATGTGCTTGCTAGGGCTGCTGAGTACGCTTAGTATAGCTGGTTCTTTCCCAGAGCAACTGCAGCATTGCTCCTGTTCTCGGCTGCCTGTACTTCTGCGCTCAGACAGAGCCTTCTCAGATGCCACCTCTCAAAAGAACTCTTCCCACTACCTTCCCACCCTCTCAAGCATTCCTGCTCAGCACGTTCTTGCTCCCCACCACTTCTATTTTGAGGGTGTAAGGCTCCCTGCTCAGCCCCCCTTCTTCCACCTTGAGGCTGGGGTTTGGAGGGGGCCAGAAGGCTCCTGTGCTCCCCTCCGTGTCTGCTGCACCCCAGGGGATCAGCACTGGGTGAGGCAGATCTCTCTGCCCTCAGTGCTACCTCACACCTCATCCCTGGTGGAAAACCCTTTTCTTGTTGCAGAACAAGAGCTTTTCCCCGCCTGCTGTACTGTGCTGCCTTCGCTTCTCCCCAGAACGAGTGGAGCTGTGGGGGAGGGAGGCACAGAAAAAGCACTCCCTTGCGCAGGGAGGATCTGCAGGCACTTGGTGCTTTTGTTATATAAAATTTTAAGAGTGTATTTGCAAATATTTGGCACTGATGTCACATCTACAAAGGTGAAAAGGCTCTGACAGAAGAGCCCTGGGCCAAACATATTTCAGGGTAAGAGGGGAAGGGGGCAGAAATGTGTGTAATTATATTAAGCATCCTGCATCATCTTCTGTTGATAATTGTATGTAGGGCATATGTATTTGTGAAATGTGAAACCCTAGTAAAGGAACAGCTTCAGAAAGATGTCTCTAGATGCATATTTATTTTTTTAAAGAGAGTACATAGCTATAAAACTCTCCAGCCAATTTTTTATTGTTATTTTGTTAGACTGCCCGTGCATTTCTTTGCAAAACGAGCTAATAAAGCTAAGAAAACTGATGACACTGGTGCTTGGACAGCTATCAGAGGAAAAGAATAAAGTATTAGTGTAGGGAGAGAACTGAAACATTTCCAGAACTCCATTAACAGAATGAGAAGTGGTTTTAGAGAAGATGAGCTTCTATATTAGGAAAGCTTTACTTATTTCCTCTGAGATTCTGCCAGTCCCAGGGGAGAAAGAAAAGGCTGTGGAGGGGGTAGGAGTAAAGAGCAGCAAAGAGGCAGGAATCAAGCAGAAAATGTGGAGAAAAATGCTTTGCCACTGTTTATGCAGGATAAAGTGGGGATCCTGCCTGAGCATGTAAAGAGCTTTCTGAAGTTGCACCTGCCACACGGTTCTCCTGCAGCCTTTTGGGTCAGGGCTGTATGGGGGACGTCCTTTGCCCGTGCAGCCAGTGGCGGAGCAGTCCGAGCACAGGGGCCTAACACCAGCCGCCGCCGCACGCCCACGCTGCTGAGCAGCCACAGCAGGGGATGTGGAGCTGCACAGAAGCATCCACCCAGAGCAAGAGCACATAGCAGAGCAAGAAGTCAGTGGAGAAGCATCTGCACGACTGCGCTGCGGCAGCGGGAGCAGCTAGGAGCTAAAGTGACAGCAGCAATTAAAGACGAGAGCAGCCAGCATCTGTTGCTGTGCTGCTGCAAGTGAGATCTGTATTTACAATAGCTGAAAGAGATTAGAGGAAAATTTCTGCTCTTCCCCGCTTACTCAAAACATTTTACAGCTCTCTTTATTTTTTAAGTTTCAGTGTCTTTACTCTTTAGTTAATCAGTTCTCCATGTTTGTGCAAGTCCTTCTCATAACAGTGTGTAGAAGAAAACAAAGACTTAGAAAGATAGGCAAACATGATTGTAACCTCCTCCCTCCAAAACCTGCATGGGTTTGCAGGTGATCATATTTCTCATTTGTTCTCTAAAGGAAAAGGTAAATCTAATTTCCAGTTGATGACTTCTAAGTAGGAAAGAAGACCTATGGCAGAGAAAAACATCTTACAAAAATGCAAAAAGCATGGGGATAAGAGGAGGGGACTGTTTACTGTAGGCACAGAAAGAAAGATCGTAATTTGTTGTACAATCAAAGCACGACACCACAATTAACACTTGGGCAACACTGGCCCCAGTAACCTCTCTAATCTCACTCTCTGCTTTCCTCCATCTTGGTGACCCATGCTTACCAATGCATTCATCAGACATAGACAAATTTATGGCAGCCCAGTTTGCTGGGATTTTACACCTTATTTGAATGCATGTAAGCCACCAGGCAAGCTACAATGGTAGCTTTGCAATCAGCACATCAGTGTATGGGGAAGGGGCAGGAAAGAAGGGAGATGCAATCAAAATATGACACGAAGTGTAGCAGCTCAGCATACACAAAGCCTCTTCCTCTGTTGCAAAGCAGAACAGGTTAATCCAAACCCAGAACAGAGAATCTCTCCATCATCACCATGAGGAGAGATCAGACATCCAACCAGGAACTCCTACAGCGGTTGGAACAGCAAGACCCAAAGGTGAAAATAATATTGCCTGAAACCCATGGCATCTCAAACTTCTGTGAAGCATTTCCCTTATTTCCTACAGTACCTGAATTGAATACTTGTAATGACCCTGCCATGTAGATTTTGAGCTAATCTACATGTTTCTACCTCCTAGCAATAAGAACATTAATTAATTAACCCTCCCACCTGCCTAGGAAAGAGAACAAAGACAAATGAGGGAGCATGCTGTGGAGGAATGCAAAGATGATAATAGAGAAATCAGCATAGAGAAGACGAGGTGTAATACGTGTATTTAACTCTGTCCATGTTAAAGACAAATGGGAGAATTGCACTGCTGTTGGTGTGTCAGGGAGGCCATCAATGTAAAGGCCGAACCATGTATCAGACAGAGCTGTGAGAAGGAAGTCCTAACTTAGATTTTGCTTGAATGGCTGCTTGAACACAGTACACATTTTTCAGTCCTGCTTCACGCAGAGGGACTGGGTTTGACATCTTCTGGAAAGAATCCATGTATCATCCTCAGTTACGCAACCCCTGGGTGACCATGAAGCTCTGGTCTGCTGTGGCCTCTGTGTTGCTCATCACTGAATATCCACACACAGTTTCTCAAATTCTTTACAGATGTCAACAACTCTAATGTCTTCCAGCCGTCAATGGATTGCCTCAGAACAAGAGGCTTCATTCTCCACCCAGATCTGAAGCTGGACAACATGACTTTAAACATGAGAGATGGAAGAGTCCCAGCTTTCCTGGGCTAGTTCACAGTTCAGTGGCAGACTGCTCAAAAAAGCTAAGCAGGGGAAATGGAAAGCAGCTTATTCCCTGTATAACGATTAGTCTTTATCCCTTAGAGCCTGTACTTTACATATTTGTATTGTGTTGTGGTTAAGTCCCCATATAACCCCCGTAATTACTCATCTAGATTCTGTAGCAATTTCTAGGAACTTCCTACTAAAGGTCTTTGGATGGAAGGTCATTCCCTCAAAAGCCTCTTCCAACAAATCTGTATTTGTTGGAAAACTCTTCTTAGCCTCCTTTGTGAAATTTTATGTGAAAGAACAGACTTCGTTCCTTCTTATCTTTATAGCAGTTAGAAGGGTGAGCAAATTGCAGGTCTTTTCACACATTGCATAGGAGAGGGCAGGTCCAGAGTATTCTGGTTCCAGACAGACATAACCATAGAGGCTTAATTTGACAGCTATTTATCTTTACCCCCAGATCACCATTTGCTAAAAGGAATCCGTGTACAGAAAAGATGATCCAGCAGATAGAACAGTCATAGCTAGGGGGATTTTGTGCCATGTGTTACTAAGAGACAGTTCAAATCTACCAGAGCAGAAGACAAAGCCTCCAGATGAGAAGATTCAAGATTACACTAAGGCTCTGAACGTTAAACCTTACCAGTCCCCCCTAGTAGGGGGACCTTACCAGTCCCCCTAGAAAAAGGACTGAAAGTCCTTTTTCTTTATTCCTAATAACACACATTTATATCAGATAATCCTTCCTGATACGATCATATGATTTAGCAGTAAGATAACCAAGGATAAATGCGAAGATGTGGTGGATAATTCAGGCAAAAACAAACAGGTGAGTTTGTCAGGTTTTCGTTTACCACTACAAACTGAATGCTACATACACTTAAAAGACAATTTAGTATTCAGCTCAAACAGCAAGTCCCAATGCTGTATCATATCCTTATGCTTTATAAAGCTGACCCTACTTTAATGAGAGTGCATAAGGAATTTTCCATAGCTTTGAGTGGAAGTGAGGCCAGACCCCTGTAATTTACAGAAACAAATGTAGGCTCCCTCATGTTCGAGCACAATTCCTGAGTGGATAGCTGACCTCATTTCCCTAGGCAGCTTCCTGACAGATAGGGAGCAATGTACCCTTACTTTCCTCAAGCTTCTTTTCATTAGTCTGTCTAGCAGTTTAATATTACATGTTGCAGAAGGTTCATTGGGAATGAAAATGCAACCAATATCTAGGTGAGCTCTGTCCTATCACGTAAACCCGGTTATAATGAATCACACATTTACAGCCTAGTAAAACCCTCACGCTGTCTACTTCATTTTAAAGCTTGTTTTTGAGACATACATGCTTTGCATTGTCCTTTAGGAGGAGTAAAAATTGATGGCTCTTTTTATGAGCCTTACAGAGCTGCTCTGACACCAGATTCCTGGACAGAGGAAAGCTGAGCAGCACAGCTGCCAGGCACCGGTACACAAATGACTTCAAAATTTCTTTTCCTTCCATCTTGGGGCCGTGTCATGCAGTTCTTCACAATAATGCCATAGTAACCTTTGCTGGTGCTTATTATCTCTAATGGATGGTGGATTTCAGGTTTGCAGATATTGTCAGGATGTCTGCAAACTTTGTGGTGCCCTAGACATATGGTGCATGTGAAATGTGCTGAATCACCACCATACATAATTATCTCATTGCTGTCCAGCCTTCTTTTAAGAAATCGATTAGACCTTACTTTTGATGGAGGTGCAATACATGCATCTGTTGCCATGCATGTAGAAGTGCACGTGAAGTTGTCTGAAAGGACTAACAAAACATCCCACTGATTTTCAACAAAATTATTTTTACTTTGCCTTGCACATGGATTAATACATATCTGGGGGAGAATAGGTTCAGTGATGGAAAGGCAAGACAAAAGGAAAGCAGATCAGCTTGTGACCTGTGATCTGAGAGACTGAAACTTATTTTTGTTTCAGGAACACATAATGGTGACAAGTACACTCCCTTGATTACTCAAGCCATATTAAATATGCCTAGGGCTTTTCCAGTATCATTTCTTCGTTATTTTTCTTGGTTGTTCTGATTTCAAGAGAGAAACCACATCTCAGAACATGGATGGTACAATACATAGGGAAAAATAGTAGGTTTTGGAATAAGTCATTATAAGAAGGAGTATTTAAATTCTTTCTTTCTGAATACATTACTTAAAGCAGGCATACAGCTCGTGGAGGTGAGGTGATTATGAGTAGCAAATGATCTCAATTGAATCAAACTGAATTAGATGTCCTGCTGGCTGTACTCCTGTGCTTAGGCATTTACAGGGTTGGGCTGTTGCCTAGGAATTGGCCTCATTAGGAAACCATATCATACACGAATACGACCGTGGAGTCATTTCTACAGACGATGGCTGGCTAGTCTACGTTGCAGAACAAGAGAAATTCTACTTGTGCCAATTCTGATTTAAGTTTGGTCTTTGAGCATTGGATGAGCAACAGAGAAAGGATGTGTCACATCAGTTACAAGCATATCAGCGATAAGGATTTGTCAAACATTCCGTATTTCATGGAGGAGAGCACTTCAGTCTAGAAATACTAGGGCAACTGAGAGACTGTCTCAGATTGCACATTTTATTCAGTGAAAGTGCCTCTAAGCAGATCAGGACATCTAAATAAAAGCATTAGCTTTGCCAACAGAAGTAAGATAAGTGTATAAGCATGCATATAAATATACGTTTTTATATATGTACACATAGATATATATCAATCTTTTTTTTTTTTTTAATTTAGTATTAATTTTAAATGCCTGGAGACATTTTCACTACTTTTAAAAAAACAAAGTAAAACACAAACCTTCATCTGAGTCCAAGAATGGAAATTGTACAACAGTCCAATTTCTATCCAAGTCATAACCTGGTTGGTGTTGGGTTTTGCAGTGCTTTTGTAACTGCATACGTGCAATGTTTAATATAAACATGTATTTTTCAAAAGAATCTATTTAAACTAGGTTGATCTAAATCACTCATAAACCAGACGACATTTTTTAAAATCAATGTAAGAACAACTTTGTTGTGTAGGCAAGCCCTTAGGAAGTGTCAAATGTGGGAAGCAGAAATTGTAGATGTGTTTATCTGATAGTGTTAGCAGAGAGGTCTTCAACACTGCTATTAGTTGAGAGCAGTAATTTGTCAGTACTGCTAGCTTTTGGAAGGGATTAGTCTCAGTTGAAGCTAGTGATCCTCTAACTTGCCACCAGACAGAAAAACCAGGCATTATACACTTTAAAACATAAGATTCCCCTAGCCTGGTATGTAGGCATAAAGATGTAAGCACAACTATCGCATGCTTACTACCCGGGCTTTACATCCACCAAAAATGGATGTACAGTTTCCAAATAGAAAGGCTGATTAATGAAAATTGATAATAAATAAACATAAATAATATCTAAATGCAGACGTAGTATATGCACCAGAATAGCTGATAGCAGATCTGCAAAAGAGCATGGAGAGATTTCTCTGCTGGCGTTATAAAATAACATCTCTGAATGAAAGGCTGCCATCCGCCTGGGTTTGCCCACCATGCTACAGCCCACTCTTTCTGGAGTTGTATAGCTCATGCCCAGTATTCCGGGGCTTTTGGGAAGCAGCCGATGTGTAGTCTGATACAGGGACAGTGTGTGTGCGGACATAGCTGTCAGGAAAACAGATATGTTTATTTAATTGTGATTCTTTCTTATTGCGTTTCCCCTCCCCAAATAGGAACTTCCTGATTAGACTTTTCTTTCCCATACTGTTTCATCAATCGTCTTCTGCTGGAGAACAGCCAGGCACAACTCCCAGGCCTTTGCTCTGGGGCAAAGAGATCTTCAGTGAGCAGAACTTGGAAAGTCTCCAGGCAGGAGCAAGCTGTGATGTGTGTTTTGCGCCCAATTCATAATTCTGTCTATAAGATCCTGAGATAATCTAATCTTCACAGAGAAAGATCGGCTGTCAGTGAGAATATTTTAATTTTGCCTATTAAAGAGGGAGAAAGGCCATGACACATCAGCTAAACAGATTAAAGGTGTGGGGATCTTTGCAGGGGAGATAAGCTGATGAGCAGTAGCTTTATAAAGTAAGAAGGAAGCTAGAAGCAGGAGAAGTTCTAAATGGAGCGATGCTGTTAAAAAAATAAAGATTTGTTTTAAGGGTTGAATGGGTTGTAGAGAGCTGACCTTAAAAAGCACCTTGTTTCAGTACTTACGCTTTGATTTTATAATTCACAAGATTAACATACACTGAACTAAAACCCCCCTCAATTATACAGTTGTTTATCATTAATACAATTATACTAGTGAATTTGCATTACGACATGAATAAAACTAATGTCACAAAACCAATGTCAGCACTTCTACCATCTAATTTCATCTTCTTTAACATACAGAGGAACAAGAAGGCTCTGAGCCTCTACTTAGCTTCTCTTGCAAGTCCTGACCACCTTCTGCCTTCATCTTCTGCATATGGGAACTGGTTGCCCTGCTCTCCTCTGCTTGTTTCCATGTAGCTGCCACCAGTAACAGGCCCGTCTGGAAGAAAAACGACCAAAAAAACCCACTCAAAACCCCAGAAGCACATGACTTGGACTGCCCTCTTGCTTTTTTCTACCCTTCCAGTCAGGCATGATTTTAACAGGTTCTATCTTGAGAAGTACTAAATCCAGAAACCAGTATTTTATGCCATATGGAAGCTTGATATCCTTGTTTTCAAATGGCTTATGAAAATATATCTAATTCTAAATACAATTTATGGGCTGCGAAAATCCAATTCAGAGCAGAATAAAAACTAATGGAATTGAGGTGAATAGAAAAGCTGATCCATTGCAATGCAGCTGGAGGAACCAACACGGAAGAGACGCCTGAGACCTGCTGATGGGCTGGGACAGGGAAGGCATTTTCCAGTCAAACACAAGATGAAAATGCAGAGATGTTCATGCAGCCCCAGGATAGAGCAAGGTGAGCTGTGCCAAATAGGACTTCAGGCACAGGCCTGAGGGCAAGTGGCAGGGTGCTTGCAGCAGCTCTCAGAGCAGACATACGCGCCTAGCAGGGTGTACAGAATGGAGGAGCCAGCAAAGAAGCTCAGGCAGGGGGACAGAAGCATTTTTATTGCAAAATGGCAAACATTTGAATAGAGGGAGAGGTGAGAGCCATGGAGGCTGGAAAACAAGGCTCACTAATTGTTCTGAGGAAGAAGAGCAGCACATGAAGCAGGCTTGTGGTCAACCTGATGGGAGAGCAGCAAGGGCAGGGACTGCATGGCTGCCCTGCTGCTGTTCTGCATCCAGGGGTAGGGTCCCTCGCCTTGGGTGCTAGGAACAACTCCAGCAGGAAAGCCAGCTTCCCAAGCTTGGCACAGGGTTTAAAGCTGCCATGAATATTTCTCTTTGGTGTGTGCATGTCTAAATGTGTGGATATATACACATAAACACACTTTTTGTTCTCCATCTTTTCAGAGTTGCAGTAAAAATAATCAACAGCATTGCCAGCTACCCTTGAGCTTGCTGACTTCTTAAAGATAGGCACTGGTGCTTCCATGGTACCTCCACAGCAGGCACAGCAAAGGGGTAGAAGGCAGGCAAAAAGAATATGCACTGTAGAAATAAATAAAAGTTAAACTCAAGTAAAGGAATCCTTCATCTTCTCTATTCTGTAATTCCTGGGTACAATATAAAACCAGACTTCTGTTCCTGAATAAAAATACTTGCAGTATAACTTTTTTTTTTTTTTTTAAGAAGAAAATGAGGACTACTCATGGTTACATAAAGGACAAGAAAAAATTAATTCTGGCTGCAGTTGTGAGAAGTTTACAAAAACTTGGAGAGAGAAGGGAATTTTCCACTGTCTGATGTCTTTGGGAGTCATTGTGGAAGTGTAGGAGCGTTGGGTTGAGAACACTTCTTAGAATTACAGCCAATTAGAACTTCGAGTTACTCTAATCCAAAGCAAGCTGCAGGCAGTCCTTTTGCAAACTTCAGATCTGCTATTCTAGTTATGTGCTTTCAAAGAAATACATTAGGCATGTGCAGACTGAGGGAGAGAACACCGAACTGTGTGAATGGGCTAACCCCGCTCCCTGCAAAGGAAGGGGAATTCTCCCACTGCTTTGGCTGGACGGAGAGCTCTCCCCGTGACCGCTGCAGCACGTGTTCGGGCAGGGGACATTCCAAACCTGATCAAACATTATTTTAAAAAATGAGCCATTGATCCGTAAATACATCCCCAGATGTTCATACTGAATTTGCAGTATTCAGCATGCTGAGCCTAATTGTCCATTCAAATCATCCTAGCCGAGGAGTCCTCTGCTCAAGGGAGTCACCATATGCCAATATAAAACCTGTGTTAACTGACTGGAGAATCAAGCCTACGCTGTTTTACTTTACATTGCTATGCATTGCTCTAATCTGAGTGAGAAATAATTGCAAACGTTTTAGCTGTGAAAGAATAAGGAGTCATAAAACCTTCAATCATATTTTAATATGCAGTCACACTCTACTTGGATAAATAGGAATTGGAATAATTATAAAGACATCATTTTTAATTGTCACTCATCATTCAGTTGACTCCTTGAGTAGAACACACATTTAATTAATGCCTTAGGTTTTAGCGTCAATTACCACATTAGATGTTCTCCCATATTCATTCCATCTGCTGCAAGTAAATATATTACCACTGCACAGTTATACACCCATACAGGAACCTGATCACAAATTTTCCTGCCTCCTCATGACCTATTGTACAGTGAGTGGAAACATTTGCAAAACATAGGCACAAAAAATAAGTTTTGGCTTGAAATTAGAGATATTTTCTTATAAGCATAAGGAATTTGCTCAACTCGCAGGTATTGGTTTAGATAAGAACGATATGGTGCGCTTAATGAAGATGCTCAATGAAGAGCGTGTTAGGCACCAAGAAGCCAGTATCTCTCGATTACCCAGCACACAGAGTATGGGACATCATTTTGTTATTTCATTGTTTCTACTCTTTTTTCAGCTATCTTATTTTTTAATAGCCAGTTTAATTTAAAGTCTTCAGATTATTTAGATTTGACCATGTTCTTCAGTAAACTGCACCAGTGATAAACTTCATTCATAGCTAACCACAATCCTTATGCCATTTGCTGTGAGGCAAAGTTTTCCAAGTTATTCTTGCTGCTCTTCCCTGACCTTTACCAACTTTTCACTGCCCTTTTTCTGGCGTAAATCCTCAGTCTTTCAGCCACAGCCTCCATATTGCCTTGAGCAAGAACAGTAATCTCTCTTCCATGCCCCAGCCTGGTGTCCTCCAGCTCACTCATCCGCCTGAGGACTCTCAGGTGCCCTCTGAACAGCAACATCACACTGGGAGATCCATTCAGGTTATCTGCATGACACAATTCCTAGGCCTTTGATAGCTCAGATCTGAACTAAAAATAAGGCAAAGGGAGAATAGGGGAACACATGACCTAATTTGGCTGAGCCCAAAAGGCAGGTAAGGCACAGAGAAATCTTCCAGGTGGAGGAACATGGACTGGGCATGCTGATATCACTCAAAAACCTTGCTCCCTGAGGAGCACTTTAATGTAAGATGCTGGCCGTCGACCATTCTGGCTCAGCACTGGGCCCTATCTCATGCAGAAAGACCGGTGTTACCAACTGGTCCCTGTGGCAGGGCCTGAGGCCTGCTGTGGGGTCATGGCACTGAGCACTGGGAATGGCCAGCACACACAGGGCACTACCCGAGGCGTTCAGCTGCCCAGGAATCTGCCTGAAGTCAGCCTGCCAGACAGCTCACAAAGGAGACCCCAGTGCTTTCTAGGCCATTTATTGTTGCCATGAAGATTTTCAAGCATCCACAGGCTTTAGGTGCAGTTGATATGTGCTGGGAACACCTCTGCAGGGAGCAGGTAATGACGGCCTTTACCCCTGTGATTACAGGGTGTAAGAGAGGGAAGGAATGTGAGCCCCTATGGCTCCTCTGAGGTGCAAGAGGCACACTGACAATTACCTCCCTAAAAACAACACCAGGTGCTTGTGTGCATCACAGTTAGCTTCTCCTCTCCTCTCAGACACAGTTATTTCCTCCATCAAAGAGTCCTGACATGCAAAAATCCCACACTTAGCCATGGTCGCCTGCTGAAGTGGAACTCCCGAACTGATAATCCCTATTATGACTTCCTCAGCATCTGCCCATTGGGTGGAATGACCTGAAAATCAGGAAGAACAATGCTCCCCAGGATCCCAATCAGCACTGGCACTCCTAATTGCTGTCCTGCACAATGGGCTGCTGTGTTACCAGTGTGAGGGACTGCCCTGGGAACACTGTCATCTTCTGAGTAGTCACCTCTGTCTTTTAAAGTCACCTCAGACAACTAAATAGCATGGCTTCAGCATTTGCTCAGTCACCTTGCAATTTCCTACATTAAGACAGACTGCACATGTTGCAGAGATGATATCTAGTGCTTTAAAACAGGTCTGTAATTTACTTCGTCGAGTCATGTAATTTAAAAATAATAGTACATGTTTGGACACCTATTTAAAAAAATGGACATCCAAAACATAAAAAGTACACACCTATTAAGGTGCTGTTTTATAGCAATGATGCATTATGAAATTTTTGTAGGGTTATAGAGTATTACATGTTTGACACAATGGTCCTGTGACAAATAGTAAATACAGAATAAATATTTTATGAGACAATGCAGAAAATGGGCATAAATTGTGGGTATAAGCAACGTCATGATTTGCTGAGCTTTGTAAAAATTAAGTATTAGTTAAAATAACATAATAAACATTTGAAAATGCAGTTTTCATTGGAAGAATTTTGTGAGCAACTGCATGCCATTGACAACAATTTAACATGAAGACTATGAAACTGGATGTATTTTAAGGAATTCTGAAAGACTCTTTTGTTCAAGTGCAAAAACCCATTCACTGATGCTCAGGACACCGTCTCCCGAACAGCTGTATATCTACCTCAGCTTTTGGAGGTAATTTGTAGTTCACATTTCACATCCAATCCAAACAAGGCCTTTGAACTAATGTGCCTCTGTACTATTTAGCCTTTTTTATTAATTAGCAGTGAAAAACATTTGTTTTATTCAGATTTTCCATATAATTTTTCAAAAACCTGTCACCCCCTGGACCTACAAACACAAGAATTTTACAACGCAGCTGAATTTCAGAGGTGCCAATTCTGGTCACCAGTTCACTTAGCAGCTGAGACAGAATTCTTGCTTTGTTGTTCCTGTGTAATCCACTCTTTTACTTACTGAATGAACGATAATTTTATGTTGTTACCAAGTATAAATGACAAACACAAAGGTCTTATGGGACAGAGGAGCAGTAAGCAGGAAGCATCCACTGGGTATCATGCTGAGCTCTGCTCTTGGATGGAGGAAAGAAGGAGCTGCAGAAGGAGAAGGGGAGATGGAAAATCCTTAGGGCTGATGTTCCACTTCACCATACAGACACTTACTGGGTCCATTGGGAGTTCAGTACTGAGACAGACTGATATCCAACTTGTCTTCACGTAAATTTTTCTAACTGGATAAAAAATGAATGAAACCCCGAAACAGACTCTCTTAAGTACAGGTACAAAGAAAGACGACATTTCCATATTGCCCCGGTGTCAGTTTTGAAGACTTGTTCTGAAGTTCATTTTTCTCTGTCCCTCATCTTTCACCGACTTTTCTTCTCAAATAACATATGCAGCGTCATCAAGCTCTGTGTTCACATCTTACTGCTTGTTCTAGTAGTTCCTGCAACAGGCAGAGCAGAAATGGCACAGGAACAAAAGATAGTCAGAAAGCGAGAGATACTATCCAAAAGCCAGAGTGTGAGCATTTCTTCACTGTTTCTGAGGCTCATTATTCTTTCTGTCCACTACATTTATTGCCATGGTGTTTAGGAATTTCAGCCCTGGGATCCCATAATGAGCTATTTCTGTGAAGTGCTGTATAAAGGCAGAACAAAGAGATGGTCCTTCCTTTAAGATCTTTCCGTGGACGACAACAGATGGTGATGAGCAGACAGAGGGGGAGTACAGGAAAACAACAAGACAACTGTGAAACTAATTAGGATTGTAAAACTCTGGGCAAGTCTGGTCACAATAGAAATATTAGCGGTTTTGGAGGGTACATTATTTCGACTTTAGAATCAAAGAAGCAGCCATCAGAATAAATCTACAGGCAGTGTTTTATATGTCTTTGCTTTGAGAAGGGAAATCTTATTAATCTAGTAGGAAACAAACACCTCAAATCAGTATTTATACAAACAAGATATGGAACTTATATATGAAATCTGTACTTCTCTGTTCCTCTTCTTGTTAGCCTTGCATTATTGCAGACAGGCCAAAATACAACTCTGTTTTCTTTTACACTTAAGGACAGATAACTATCCTTTTCATGCCTTCAGATGCCCTGCAAGGTCCAAATTAAAGCTTTGAGTTTCCTTTTTTTCTTACGTGGTAATGACGCATTTTTTTGTAGGGATGTTGTTCATAACTCCATACCATTTTTTAACACTTCCCGGAGAGTATCTGCTTCTGAAAATCAGTAATGTCTCTGTGTTAATAATGCTTAATTTAAAAAAGAAATAGACACTGTTGTCTTTCACTTCAGAAACAAAAAATTCCACTTCTCCTCCCTGCACCATTTTATTTCTTCCTGAGAAATCTACGTGCTGTCGTTGTCTCTGCATTAGTCATGTCTCAGAGATGGCAGAATCAGCTGAGAATTTATAAATTGCTTTTATATCTTTAACTACTTGGTCTTCACATTCCTCCCTGTTTTTCCTGTGTTCGGTCTCCTGCTTGTGCTATCCATAATTTATACTCCTTGCTGTTATCTTTGACAGAGAGTTGTTCAATAGAAATATTCCTTCCTACAGCTTTCTTTGCATTCCATATCCCACTTGCTTCAAGTTATTAGTCTATATAAAGTAATGTGGTGCTTCTTTCTGATTTATCTTAGTAGGCCTTGGAACCACGCTAATCGCCAAGTTATGACTGTGTATCAGGCAAAAGAATGTGTGGGTAGCATTTGTCTCCATGAGGAGGGAGTCCAAGAGCCAGCCGTAGGGATATTATTAACATTGTGTCTTAGGTTAAAATATTAGCATGTCTCTTCAATGCACTGAAAAATATGCCTGAAGATTTTATCTAACAATTTAGGCTTCAGTAAAAAAATAGCAATATCCAAGCTCCAGTCTGATTGCACAGTTCCCATGTCACTGAAATGCCAAAACAGCTGTGAAATAAAAATGTAAATGTCATGTAAAATATTCTCAGAGCATGCCATGACAAGTGTATTTCCACCCAGATGCTCCTTCCATTTGAGCTGGTGTTCCAGCTATGGTAAGCAGAACTCTGGCCAATACTGATGTAAAAGTGGAAGTAAACACTCTCCCAAGGGAGAGCCACATTCCCTGTACCCTGCTGGAGGAGGAGGAGGGAAGATGGGGCAACAGTAACAACCTCCTTGCCCCTGTAGCTCACAGTTTACATTTTTGCAGCCCTTTCCAAAGCCAGCCAGGACTAATTTTACTCATTGCATTGTGTTGTACTGTATTGTATTTATTTTATATTTTATTTAACGTTTTGTTTTGTTCTTTTTGCTTTAAGAATTGAGTGGAAAGATTACACTTCTAATTCAAAATGATTGTCTAAATTGCCTCAGTAGTCACTAAGGACCTTTGGATCAGTTGACCTCCTCTACAGAGCAGAGAGGACAAGGTTCTTTACTTTTAAACGGCTGAATTGAGGAGCAATCAATGCCATTTAGTACATATATAGGTCACTCTGGAAGTAATGCCTGCTATTTATTTCCATAGAAACTACAACAGATACAAAGAGCACAATAGCACAATTTGATAGAGAAAATTCTCAGCTACAAAACACTGCTTTTCAACATAGTCATCACCAGTAGCTATGCATTTTCACCAGTGATGAACAAAAGCCTGCATGCCACACTTGTAAACATCTGCACCAGTGGAGGTGCCCCACTTTCACTGTTACCTCTGCTGAAACGCACCACCACTGCCTCACTGTGCTCACATCCACCGTTTGGTCTCCATAAATGTTCAGCAAGTGTCAAAGAACATCAGTGAGTGCAATTTTTTCTGCATGGAGGAATTCAATTCCACCCCTTTGCTTCATCTGCATTCCCATGTCAGACACCATTGTGTCAGACTGCCCCTCTGCTGCCGTCTGTCGCACAGCAACAAGGAGCAGAATATCATCAAGAAGGTTCAATCTCTACTGGCATACCAGTATTTATGAGGGCTGCAATGAAGGTAATAACTCCTGTTTTGTTAAGTTGGCCCATGACATAAGAGGTGGAAGTTGGTGGTATGGCAGTAGTCGTTGGACCATGGGAATAAATAGGAGGCATCACTTTCAGAGCGACCTATGTACAGTATATCCTCTCACATGGGGTCCTAATATTTTTATACAGGACTAGATCTTGTCACATCAGACTGATCAGTATTACACTGGCAACATCCTCACCATAATCAGTGAAACCGTAAATGGAGTAAGGTGTTCGCTGACATTTGGTCCTCAGCATCCACACAAAGCAAGGCTGCACACAGTTTTATATACATGGTATAACATACATAATATTTATTCTGATCCCAGTGTCCTCCAGTTCTGCTGAATACATTGGTACAAGAGCATGTTACTAGTCAACATGGGAAGTCTGGCAGAGCCATCCTTTGATGCCTTTACAGCAAAGCCAGAAACACCTTTCTTGACATAAAGGGATGTCCAATAAATGCTTTGTGTTATGGTCTATCATTACCACAAAAGAGAAGATGCTCAAGGGAACGAGCCAGAGGGGCCTTTCATTGGACCTGAGCATCATCTTTTCAGCAGAGTGAATCAGACAGATGTTAAAACTTTTGCCACCTTTGGGATCTTCAGAAGCCACCCTGTACTTCTATCAAAAAAGATCAAAGAAAAATTAGCTAGTGAAACTTTGCTTGAAAGGGATACCATTCTTCCTGCCATTTCTTCAGCACTCTCATTTTTCTACTGAATGGCTCAACTTGAGCTAGTGTTGAATTAGGTTGTTCATTATTTTTAAAAGTGTGCCTCCTGCTCTTGCCTTGGTTGGTTTCAGCAGGAACGAAGCAGACATTTTATCACAAATGAGCACATACAAATGGCTTTTCTCCCACATATCTGTGGGAACGTATTATCTTGCTGTCAAAGAAGACCTGAACAAAAGTCTTCCACAGCAGAACTTCCAGGAAACTACTGAGGACATCAACTTGCATCATCTTTTAAATTATCTTTAGAAATATCAGGACATATAGTAAATACAGCACCATGCGCAACTGACTTCCTTGTAAATTGATATTTTTCATGTATATTTGCAACAGTTGATGTTTACAGATTTTTAGTAAACAACAGTGAGTATTACTGTAGATTACTTTCTGAATATTTTTTGGTAAATGATTTTCTTGTCATGAAGGACATGAAAGGGGAATATTTTTAGGGGTGACTAAACGGAAGTACTGCAACCCTAAATTTCTCTCCAAGGGAGCTGGATTTTCCCCTCCCTTTTTACAAGATACTGTTTTTATGGGCCATTACTTGCCTCAGTGCTGCGTATAACGCTATTGTATACAAAGCATTACTGTCTGACCTCCTCGTTAATTATGCTAAGCACTACAGCTGCTTTCCACTAACCAATGAAATAAAACATAATAGCTTGCTTGCCTGAGGACGTTGGCTTTCTGCGTCAAAAAAGACAGAAATGAAGTTTGACCTTTAGTCTAAAGTTTAGATACGTGCAAGGGATGGTTGAAGACACAACTCACGTGCTTTAATACTGCTGACTCCAGCGTCTGTGGCTGCGCGTCCTGTCTGTGACCGGGACGTGGGATGAAGTGCTGCTTTCTCCTTCACCTAGCTATAATGTAAGTGCTTGTGATGTAAGGAAGCACAAATGTGGTGTCAATGTCATTGGCAGTTTCAGTTGAAGTTGATGAGCTGCTCTATTCTAAACACTTTCTCCTGGTCATTTGAGGAATTCATGGAGGGAACCTGCATTCATTGCTGATACCCTTACCCTACTGAAGAGAATTTCACTACAGTCTGAAGTAAGAGGTTCCAGAGGAGGGCTGTGAAGATGATCAGAGGGCTGGAGCACCTCTCCTATGAGGAAAGGCTGAGGGAGAAGAGAAGGCTGCAGGGACACCTCACTGGCCTTCCAGTGCTTGAAAGGAGCTTGCAAGCAGGAGGGAGACTGACTTTTTACACAGGTAGATAGTGATAGGACAAAGGGGAATGGCTTTAAACCGAAAGAGGGGAGATTTAGGTTAGATGTTAGGCAGAAATTCTTTACTCAGAGGGCGGTGAGGCACTGGCACAGCTGCCCAGAGAAGCTGTGGGTGCTCCATCCCTGGAGGCATTCAAGGCCAGGTTGGATGGGGCCCTGGGCAGCCTGATCTGGTGGGTGGCAGCCCTGCCTACATCAGGGAGGTTGGAACTGGGTGGGCTTTGAGCCCTCTTCCAACCCAAGCCATTCTGAGATTCTATGATAAGAGTTTTTTGAAAAATGGCTAAGCAAAACTAAAAAAGCCACCTCTGTTGATGCCATCTGTGTTGCCCATTAACCCAACAGCTATTCTTTAACTAGGGACTAGCATTTGTGCTTCTTGTTGTATCGGTAGCACCATGGACACAGGCAGAGAGAACTAGTCACATTCTTTAATTCCTACTTTGTTCTCTACTATCTAATACTTTCAAAAGGAATTAGTTTTTTACAGGTGTGTTAAATGATTTCAAATCTTTGTGAACTTTGTTCCTGCTCTTGAGATAGACTTCAGTAAAATAAAATGCTTCTCTGTAGCAGTAACCTCAGTACTGAACATCGCAGTGGCAAAGATACTTTAAAAACTAGCAGGAGGATTTGCTTTCCATGTGAGGAAGCTGAGCCCTGGAGGAACTGAGTTACCCAAATTCACAGCAAATGGAAACTGAAAGCCTTGAGCAATCCTGTTTGGTCCCTGAAAATGCATTGCTGAAGAACATCCCCACCTGCAATGGCATATAAGGACAAGTCTGTCTTTCCCTTATAGCTGCAAAAAATAAAGAGGAGATCTGTGTGGTCACAGGAGTATCCCATCTCCTAGGAATAGCTCCTCTATTATTGTGGGGCTTTGCTTTGTCACTGACACTCATGAAGTCAGAACAACCTTTGGCTACTACCCACATACGCTGCTACAGAAGCTAAACAAATGGGCATGATTTCTCAAACATTAGCACAGAGCTTCTAAATAAGATTTAAACAGAAGCCTGAAAATCTTCAGTATTCAGAATGAGTATCTTCTACTGAAAATATTCACTGTGATGAAAGCAGTGGTGGAGAGGAGACAACGCTAATGCAGGAGTGACATCAGGGGTCAGAATAGCGAGGAAAGACCCTTCCTGGGTCTGCTTTTCAGGTGCCCCTCAGACAAAGGGGACAGTTTTCTTTCTTGGCCTTCTGCCACACCGTTAGCTGGGCTGCAGCGAGCCATGTTTACAGTTCACATCGCCGAAGATAATCCTGACAATGCATACAGTATAAGGAGAATACAGCTGGGCCGTGGAGAAAATAAAACATCGGAGGATGAAAAAGCAGAGGAGGCGGGGGCTTGGGAGCTTCAAGCTTTTTCCCCTTCAGCTAGGGTAATCAACAAAGTCATAAATTAAATATTTATTCCAGGACATCACATAAATTACTCAGAAGTCATCATCATCACAGGGCACTTATTCACAGAGTTTGTACATAGTTGGAGGGGAAAAAAAGAATATGCTCAGGGAAGTGTTGTTTTTGTAAGTAGTTAGTCATTATTTGTGGTCTTTCCAGATAAGAGGGCAGAACATATTACACTACTTATCACCAACATTATCAGCCATTAGACACAACCGAATGGGATTATTGCTTCTATTTTCTGTTTCTTTACATTTTTCAGTAAATGGAGCCACAGAACAGTTACATCTAACTCAGCTCCATGCTGTCGCTTTTTTTTACTTCCTAACAATGTAAAAATAACTTATTAAGCAACTGTTTTTTTTTTAAAAAAAATGGAAGAAATCAATTTTGAATATGTATGTGAGACCTTTATGGCATCAAATGTGACATTGATCATGTGTGGAAATAAAATTATTTTAAATTTGTCTATTCAATTATAACATAACATTGATACATGTTCTTCATTAATCCAGAACTGAGCTTTATGACCTGAAACAATGTAGGAGCCATTAATACTGTTTTTTAATGACAGAATATAAATTCCAGAAAGTACAGAATATACTTGATGGGCTCTTGTTCTACTTATTCAAAAAGTAATGTGTAAGTAACAAGTATTGGAAGAAAAGTTATTAAGGTCGTTGAGCCCAGCACTGCATAAATTTCTGTGACATGCTGCCTTTCCCCTGGACTGTTCACAAGCCAAGAAATCTTCCCTGCTTTCGCCTATAAAAGTCATTTGTTCAAAAACTTTGCTAGCTGGTTTTGATGAGCAGTACAGTATGTCTGCCCATAGTTTCTTCGCAAGTTGTTTGCTCCAGTTGTTTACTGGCTTTATCGTGCTGGGCTATGGTGCATCATTGCAACACTCAGATCTGATGACTGAAAAAGTTCAACAAGGTAACGTTTAAGAGTAATTAGAAAAGAAACGAAAAAAAAAAAAGACCTGCCTCCAAACAAATAAGGAAACAAACCAGCTCTAACAATTTCAGATCATGTAAATATTTTAAAGCAACAAATACTGTGACCCTACAAACAGCTGAAACAGCAAAAGCTGCTATCCTACAAGTAGCTGTAAAGTTCCATATTCGCACATATATTTGGAAATCTTCTCCTTGTCATTCAGCCAGGTTTTGGGATAGTCACAAACCGTGTTTATCAGGAAATTAAAACTGTAAAAATCTGTGAGGGTCTATCCGGGAACTACCACTGATCAGCTTCAAACAAGAAGTCTTGTTAACATCCCCCTGCTCCCCAAATCTCTACAAAATATGGAATTTCTGTAGAATGTGCAATAACTGTAGAATTCCCTCCCCCACTCTCCGCCAATTCTCATATATATACGTAGTTTAGTCTGGGACTACACCCAGGAATAAATTCTAACAAGGCAAGAAACAGAGACTAGAGAGTTACGTTTCCTATACTTTCTACATTTCATTTCCTATATCTCCCATTTCTTCCCTTTAAGGGCTTTTATTTTTATGTGGAAAACTTACTACAAGGCAGATTTTGAGTTTCCAGCATTTACTTGCCATATTTTATCTTTTCCCCCTCAAGGTCTGTATGGTAGCTGCACAGTACGACAGAACTCTGACTTTATTACAGACTAAGTCGCATGAAAAATAGCACTAATATTAAATAAAACCTTCCCTGTACTATTTCTAAAAGTGATGCCTTTTTTAATGGAAATTGTCAACATATAAACAGTATAAGACAGTACAGTACAAGAAAAATGTTTCTGCCAGTTATTTGGGGGTAATTTTCTATTTATTGACTGGCTTACACACTTTCAAATTTCAGGTAAAGTGACCATTTCCGAGTTCAATTTTCATCATATTCCAGATTGCACCATTTGGATACCACTGGAGCCACAAGAACATACTGAGGTTGGTTTAATCTGGCCTGGGATATCTCCCCTTGCTCAAGTCTCAAAGCTTTGTTTTCTGGAATTGTTTGAGAAACATGAAGAATCCCCAAACCTTGAGTCTTCAGTGACTTTTTGTCTTTCACATTCATTGCATTAAGTACTGATTTGAGTCTATGAAACTAACATAAATCATTACTTGGTTATTTAAAATAAATTAATGCATAAAGGAATAAAACTGAGCAAAAAAACAATGGCTTTCTTTTGGGTGTAGAGAGACTGCACCTACACAAGGACCCGTGAGTAGAAATGCTCAGGACTTGCAACAGGAACTGAATTTGACCTTTTCTTTAGTTCCAGGAAAATCTTATTTATCTGGGATACCAAAATTGTTGCCTGCCCCTCTTTTGTTTCATTGAGGCTGGGAAACAGGAATTGAGCAGCAGTAGGACAAAAGCTATTCTTAGAGATTTCCCAGCTCAGCTAAACCCAGGACTGACTGGAAGGCCACCAAGAAAACCTGGACTCTGGAGACCTCCAGCCTGATCCGGAGACTTCTGGAGTCTTATCCACTGTGAGCAGAAACACTGAGGGTCACACTCGGAGCCAGGCTCAGAAAGTGGCAAGAATAGCCTCTGGCGTGGTATTTCTGTACTACCGCTTCCTGCCCAGGCTGAAGCGAGGAAGGATAAGGTATGTCACTTTTTAAACACGGTTCTCAAACTCCCGGTTTTGTGTGCTTTGCTCTTAAAGGTCAGGAGCCAGGCAGCAGGGCTAATGAGATTGTGTGGGATATAAATCGTGGGTAGATGAGGCGTGCCATCCCATTATAGCAAGCACCGCTAAGTGGATAAAGCGGGGCGCCGGGGACCAGGCGCTGGGATGCCAGCCCTATTTCTGCTCTGCTTTTCTTGCAGCTGATGAGGCCTCCTTCAGGTACCAGCCGTACCCTGGGTTTCTTCTGCCTCACAAAGAGCATACTGCAAAGGATTTTTTTAGTCCTTGACAAATGCTTTGATATCTACCGATGAAAAAGATACTTCAGAGGTGATAAGCATTATCATTCCTATAATGTAACACCGAAGGACGACTCAATACTGTTACCTATGCCAGAAGGGTGCAGTTGTGTCTAAAACAAGTCAGTCTATAATTTTCATATAAAATTCATGTTTTCATACTTTCTTTGTCTGTTGACATCCACACCACACTGTAATGAGATTTACCCAGAACACTACTATAATACGTTGGTGCTGTTAATATTTAATAGACAATGAGACAGGTGTCCCAGTTTATGAGGCCATAACACATTTCCTGACTGAATAAATGATGAATGCTAAGGGACTGAATAGCTTTGTCCCTACATGGGAACGTGACTATTGCTAATATGGTGTCTGTTGTTTTGTCCAGTGTTGTCCCAGTTTAGGAAGGGACAAAATCTCCCAAGCTGCCTGCCAATCCAGTTTGCTGTGTTCAGCTCCCAGCTTCTGTGTCTCAGAAGCCGTCTCATGAGACTTCAGCTACTTAACTTGGAAGCCGGGAGTGTCTGCATGATCTGGAGCAAGGACCGAATGGCGCTATTTACTCTTGTCCACTTCAAAATTAATTTTTCCTAAAACTACACCAAGAAGAATGAGAAAAATGAGATGTTTTAATTTTGTTCAGTTTGAAAGAGGCTGCTGGACTGCAGTGTAAGAGCATCATCTAAGTCTGACACAAGTCTGTAGAGTTTCAGTGCTGGGGTATGATTGGTAAGAGATTGTGTAATGACATGGTAGACTCAGAGGCACCTGAAATGAAGCCAAGATGAGCATCTGTGCTAGAAATTTCACCCCATGATCACGATTCTCTTTGTTCTACCTCTTACAGAGTCTGAGCTTTCAATTTAGGTTTTAACTGAAAAGCCTTTATGTTTGTTCTAGGATGTTGTATATGGTGTAAGGGGAAATGGATAATCTTTGGATATTTCTGAGCTGAACACAGATGTAAAAGTTGGAACTCAATAGCAATGTTTTCCTATGTACTAATTTCTATAACTGTCAGAACTGTAACTAAGAAAGTAATAACAGTGAACAGTGACATAAATCTATGCCACATGGGACTCACAGTGCATCCTCCTGCTTCGTGCAGGACAGTATGTCATGCATAAGCAACATCACCCTCTTGCTTCTGTCTCTCCATATCAGATAGAATCCATCAGCCTGATTTGTTATCCCCAGGTGCTAAGTTGTTTCAGTGAACGTGTCCCTCACAGATGAACCTCATTAAAAGCCCTGCTTGTGAAGCTGGTAACAGCCTGAAATATCTGTGCATCCTTGAAGCAAACCCAGGTGTGCAGCAGGCCAGCCTTACGCTGTGTTGAGCCTTTCCTTCACCAAGTCGTTTCCTATCTGCCTGTTACAGTGCAGGTCATGATGAGTCCAAGACTCTTCACCTTCCAGGGAAAAATCAAACAAGTAGCAAAACCCCTGCAAAGCTTACCTGATCCTGGTTAAAACAGGGCCTGCAGAGAGACAAGTGAGGTCTGACGGCGACTGTCCTAGTCCAACCAGGACAAGCAACTTGGCTGAGCACAGAACAGTGCTTCTGCTGAGGGGAAGTTAAACAGTAGCAGCTCTGTTGGTATCTTCATCCTCAGTGTAATGGTCTTATTATTTTGAGGGATCTTTGTGAGCAAGAAAGAAGACAGGTCTCAGCACCTCCATGGGTGCTGACAATAGGGCCCATCTGAAAGGAGGCACAGCATCGAAAAGGGTCGTCAGGTCTCAGGAAGTTCACAAACTGACAATTCATCCCTTTGCTGATCTCCATCCAGAGCATTTCAACCATGCCTTTTTTTTTTCTGAGCAGCAAGTTACTGCCTACATCAGCAGCTCATAACCTGCCATGTCACTTTCTGTGCTTTATAGGGAGACAGTTTCTTGAGGTCTTGTCCATGTAACTCTCCTCCTGAGCTCCGAGAGGTGAACACTGAGTTTAGAGGAGATATTACTTAATTTATTTCACCATTGTGAGGAAAAGCAAAGACGGCAGGCAATATCTTCTTTTAAATTCACTAACCTCATTTCTTTTCTGTTTCCTCTCTGAATAGTTATCTTCCACTCAAAATGAAAATTAAAAAGAATAACCACAAACTCTCAGCTCCTAGAATCACATAGTAAAGATAGGAGAATGTACTCTGAGCAACATCAGTTTATAATTAAAACATTTTTCTTTTACAAAAGGTGCCTAGGCTATTCTTGTAGGATATATTATTTAAGCTGTATTTTATGCAGTTTTTCCTCTTGTTGGAGAACCGAATATTTAAACACATTAAGTCTCAGCAAATCATCTTCTTTTACTACCGTTTTTATCTGATGCATTTGGGACCATGCAGTCTGCAGCGTTCTTTCAATTAGTGGTTAAGATCATCACTATGTGCGAATGTTCCTCATAAATAGCCATGGGCTCTGCTTCTGCATAGTGCTGAGCAGCTTCAGCCCTTACCAGTATAAAATACGAGTCTGGCAATCATCCTACCTGTCACGATCAGAAGGACAGAAAGGTCAAAATCTCTTTCCTGCAGCTGTAACATTCTTGAAGATACAACGCAGTTCTTACCACACTCATGATTTGAGCCACATCCATTTGAAACCACTATCCACCAATTTTTCATTTTCCCAACTTCCAGTGACTAGGCAATCAAAGTCACTAGACCACCCACCATATAAGTGGCAATGGGCCATCACTGGGTATTTTACATTAGCTGGCACTTTGCCTGGCTGTAGCAGGATTTACTCTTCTGTTTGACTCTCAGCTCTCATAAGGGCTATAAGGTTATTGCACAAACCTTCTCAGCCCACCCAACACCATGAGTCAGAGCCTGTAGGTGATATAATTCAGCACAGTCCCATCAAAGCCACCCAAAGAAGAAATGGGCAATGGTCTGGAGATAGTTCAATGCCTCCCAAGCAGTTTCTGCCCTCCCAAACTATTTTATTCTGTCCACCTCAGCTCTTGCCTTGTCTCAACTTGTGTCTATTGTCTCCTCAGCTTCACAACTCACAAGATATGAAAAACATTTTGCCATGTTCTCTTCCCTTCTATTGCCAGCATTTCCTAATAGTCTAAGTGCCTCGAATTCTCCACAGCTGGCCTTTCAGACAGTTGCAGCCACGGGTGCAGGGCTGGGTACATCAGCTATGGTCACGATTTATTTTTGGGATGCAGGAGTATGCCCACATTTTAGCAGCTGTGAATGCTGGCATGTGCTTGGGACAGGAAAGGTTTACATTGTCTGGATTCCAAGGGACTGATTTAGAGCGACTCATTTTGAGGCAGTTGGCCAGATAAAACCCATGCTGACTCCCTCCCTGCCATTTAAAAAAGATATGGTCACATCTTCAGCTTCCAGGCAGTGCCCTCAAGAAAACCAGCAATTGCTTTGGGGCCTCTTTCTGTCTCCCGCCAGTCCCTGGTGGGCAAAGGACACTGTGGTTATTTACTCTTCTGAGATGGACGACTCCCCTAGCAGAGCCAGCGCTGTCAGGCCCACTCCTACAGGCACATGGGAATCAGAGCCGTACAGCTCAGCAGCTGAGCCTGTTGATGGAGGGGTGATTTGTTGTTCCTTTTCCTTAGGGTCAGCGCCCCTGGACCACAGTGAGACAGCAGATGATTAATTTCCACACTTTTTGCGATGACGACTGGCCTACAAAGCGTTCTGCCCTAACCCAAACAAAGATATGATGCAATGATTCGGGGAACAATTAAAACTACGATTATCTTCTTTAACAACTTTACTAATGACAGCAACAGCAGGAGAGTTCGCCCTCTCCGAGCACGCATTTCTCAGTGACGTAATACATTTCAGACTTTAAAGCACCCTTGTGGTTGTGATAAATGAAACAATTCGATAAATTAAACATCGCTCAAAGAAGGATAGCTGGTGAGTGCTGGCAGACACTTGGTTCATGCAAGAATAAAACAGCAGAGGTCCCGAGGCTTCATGCAAAGCTCTGCTTTTGATTAGGCTTGCTTGCGGTGTGGTACGAGGCACCATGACCTGCCTGAGCTGCCTTGCAGGACTCATCTCTGCCTCATCTGCTTTGGATTCGCCGCATGACAAATGCTATCACCACTGCACAGCTGGCAAGAGAGACATGTCCTGAGGTCACAACTCATGAAAAATCTGGGTGGGACAGCATATATTTTAGAAATGCCTGATGCAAGTAAATTGCTGAAGCAGCCCCTTTTTGCATAATGGTTTAATTAACAACTGCCATGCTGCTGGGTTTTATATGATTCACTGTGCTTATCGGAGGACTCTCTTTATGAGGCAGGAACCTTCTCTTCCTGCCATGGTTTATAAGGGTGTTTTCTCACTCATGTGAGGCTCCACTTCTCCCCTAGCCCATCAGCAGCACAGTCAGGCTGGGGATCTCCGGGGCTGGAGGACGGTCAGCGGGGGGCAGAGGGCCTCACTCTGTGTGGGGACAGCCTTGTGCCTCTCTCCTGCCTGAGCAGGTAAATGGTTCTGTGGGGATTCTTGCCAGCCAGAGTACAAGAGCTTGACACAAGGTCCCACAGTAGCCTAAACCCCACTTTTTCTTCTGTTCCATTGGTGTAGGTTACAACCACAATCTTCTTTGTTCTGTTCTGGGACTGACAGAAAGAGACCGAGTGTGCCTTAATGACTCAGCTAGAGTGGAAGATGACTCCCATGCAACAGTGCTGTCAACAAAAGAGATTTTGGGCAATGCTACTATTGAGTGAAATTTCTTGAAACTAACACGATCCTTAACATTTTTAAAGGCCGTTTGTATCCTGAGCTTTTAAGCTGTGAGGGAATTGGACCATGCCTCTATCTAAACTGTAAATAATTTGTGGCAAGAGCTGTTTTTATCACTGTGCTTCAAACAACACTCAGCATATTGCTGGAACCAATTATATAAATAAATTATATAATATGTCTTTGGGTAACTTAAATACCATGCTGAGTAGTCTGTACTTTAAAGTTGAAAGATGCCAAAGTCAAATAGAGGGATATAAAACATTAGATAATTCAGTCATATTTATCATTATTTTTCATTTTATGTAGCAGGCTGGCAATATAGAAAGATCTTTGCGTTAAAACATCATTGTTCTACAGAACAGATGTTTTTATGTTTTTGTATTACTTTCTCAATTGTGTTTAATAATATATGATATGCTGTAGTCATAACACATTGTTAAAAAACTTCTGCAGATACATTTACTTTTGATTAAACAAGTGTGCTGGGACTTCAGTGTATCCCAGTGTAATTACACATTATTATTCTTTTATTTTGGAACAGTTAAATAAATTCCACAATGAGCTACTTCAAGAAAAAATGAAGAATAACTTTCTTTCTAAAATTTCAGATAAACAAATTAAATCAATTTAATGCTGAATATTGCATGCTGTTGAGGTTCAAAATAAATCATATTCCCCTATTCAAGCCTAATTTTTTGATAGTGGCAAAGTGTTGGGCTCAAAATACAAAGTGAGGGCTGATATGAGCTCTGAACACATAACACACAAGTTGTTCTGGGGACTCCAGAGTTTTAAATCGATGGAGCTAGACATACTGAAGTTTTGAGCACGAAAGAGAGGATATGTGCCTGTACTGTAAAGCCAAGTGCATAAGAAGAGGGGAAAAGAAAAAAAAAAAAAAAAAAAGGTTAACTGCAGGATCACCTGGTTTTGAAGGAAATGATGGTACTGGAGCTGGAGAGAAACAAACATGAAATTACCATGGATAAAGAAAGGAGGGCAATAGCTGTCTAGACAAAGGGTCATCAATGGATGGGAAACACACCACCTCTTTCTTACCATTAATTTTCAAACACATTGTTAAAATAGTCTCTGTATAGAAGCCATTATATGAATCAGACTCTGCTACATTGTGGTAGCATAGTGATTTTTGATGCACTTCCTCTATGCCTCGATTCATGATATCCAGAAGGCATTTGACTAACTTGGGTGGCAGGTAACAACGTTTGTGCCAGGGC
The DNA here is from genome assembly GCA_013396635.1 of Penelope pileata. NCBI lineage: Eukaryota > Metazoa > Chordata > Aves > Galliformes > Cracidae > Penelope > Penelope pileata. The sequence goes on from WBMW01006034.1 coordinate 277,711, forward strand.
AGATCAAGGAGAAACTGTGAGCTCTGGAGAAAGCGCAGCTTTAGGATTATAAGAACTATCACACGAATACAGCCTTTTGCATCTCACCCATGGTAAAAGGGAAACTGTATTTATTAAGGTTACCAGGTCAAAGTGTCCTTGACATGAGTAACTTGATCATTAACTTCCTAGCACAAAGTCTGAACTTCAGCATGTGTTGTTTAGCTGCATATCATATAACCTTGGTGTGTCTGTGTGACGGAGTATCCTTATCTGAATTATTAGCATTAGATCATGAGTGGTTGCTAAAAAAAGGTGCATGAAAGATAAAAAGTGCCCTAATTAAGTAGCATCCCCTCAGACAGATTTACAGCTTCAAGGTGACAGTCCCGGCTCCTCAGTCCAGAGACAGGGTTGCTTGACAAGGCTTAGAGGAGAGTAACTGAAAGACAGATCTGTTAAGGGCCCGATTCCTGGAAAAGGAAAAAGAGAAAGTTTTCACTTGCAAAAGCAAGCAAGTAGAGAGTCCAGAGTGCAACCAGGTTCTCCAAAGAAGGGGGGCGTTGACATTATGCCTACTCAAAGTGTGAGGTGAATTTGAGGCCAAGGTCCTACAGCATGTAAAGGGCAAGCGTGGTGCTCAGCTAGCAAGATACTGCCTGGAGATGGAAGCGAGGAGACTGTTAGCTCACACCTGATAAAGAAGTGAAGGGACCTGCCTGCTGCTTGGAAAGGGTGCCTTCAGGGAGCTGGGAGAGGTCTGAGGAGAGGCAAGATGGGTGACAGACAGGGTCAGAGAAACCCGAGCTACATCAACAGCTCATTCGAGGAACGTAAGGTCACATTCATAGTATTTGCTGATGAATGGCTAGATTTTACTGCACATCCTGGGCAGTCTACCCTCTGCTATTAGGAATCATAAAGTAATTTAACACATGATGAGGGTGTAACTTGATACTTATCAAGTCTGAAATCTCAGTTTCTGCAAAGAGTCGCACCCTTCTGCTTAGACAAACTGTTGAATAATAAAAGCCTTTGGACTTAGCATTCCATGACATCTGAAATCAAGGTTAAATGTCAGTTCTTCAGTCCAGACAGCTAGGGCTGGCTTAGGTGAGGCTGTCAGTCCCTGAGCGGGGGTAGGGCATGCCTCACAGAGCAAACTATTGCTTCCTCATTGGTTGAACCAACTTCATCAGTTTCCACGCAGACCAAAAGATAAAAACTTCTACTTGGGTAGAAATTTCTTCTCCCTCTATTTTGTTTTATTTCACACAAAAACCTTGAATTGCACTTTAGAATGGTTGACATGTAACCTTAGGAAACCGCATTCCCAGTGCTCAAACATATTTGGAAGCTTTGCTAATATGATATTAAAGTGTATGAGACATGCTGGCTACCATTTGGTCTGAAGGAAACAACAGATGCCAGGTAAAATAAGAATCCAGTGCTGCCAGTTGCAGGGCCTGGAGGAAATACCAGAGATGTCAATGGAGCAGAGGACAGCGATAATTCTAGGCTATGCCTACACAACTTGTCAAGCAAAAATAGGGAAAGTCTGATGCACCCCCTGACCCCACTCTCTGCATTTGTGCTACCGACTCTACAGCTCCTCTCAGTCAGACTGTTGGTATCCACATTGCATATGAAATTCTGAGCATTTACTTCTAGGTCAAGCAACATCAGGAGCCATGTATGAAGGTTTTCTAAGACACGATTGCTTAAACGTGGGCACAAGGGCAGATGGGACAGATGGTTGTTGCCAAGGCACTTAAGTTGCATCCATTCTGTCTGCACTACAGTAACAAAACATGCCTTGTCCTCCTCATGCCTTCCTTCACCCAGATGCCAGCATGCCTCTCCATTCCTCCTTAGGCTTACATCTGCCCACAAGCATCAGAGATTTGTGGGTGAACTTGGGCTGAAGTGTAAGCCTGGACCACTCCAGACAGGCAGTACTAAATGTACCCTTGGTATTCAGAGAGAATCTCCAGGGGATTCTTTCTAGTGATGCTTTGGGTCAAGAAATTGAACCTCAGGTCAGATTTCTCCTCTGGTTCTAGCAAGGAGCAAGTTCCAGTAATGTCCTCCACACAGAAAGCCTAACAATTTTCTCCATCCCTAAGGCTTCAAAAGGGATGACCCTGAGCTTTTACACCTCTGCTGCATTTTAGCTTTTGTTTTTTCCTCTTTACTTTTCTTCTAGTTATTTCTTGCAGAGGAGGGCTTCTCCACTGGTTCTTCATTGTCCATTCTGTAATTCTTAATTTCAGAGAGATTCTTTGAATACCTTGCGTCCCCTCCTGCACCTAAGTGAGGGTCAAATGTCCTCAGATGAACACACTTGCTATTTCTCAAGAGACAAATGAAACAAACTCCTGCCATCTGATTTACTTAAAGGCAAGATCCATGTGAATGCAAAAACTGTGGACAAAACGTTTCAGAAGCTAGAACAGGAAAGCTGTTCAGAACTCCTGCTTTACAGAATAAATAGCCAGAACCAGGGTAGCTATAGCAACCCGTGTATCCCCGCATTTGAGAGAAATCTAGTTCTCATCATGGATAATGCAATCTAACAAACAAAGCAGATACCTAAGTAAATCTAATAAAGTTATTAAAATTAATTTAAGATTAATACAACGATATAAAAATCCTTTGCGCAGCGTGGAACAATTTTAACTCTTCAGCTTCAGCAGATAGTCAGGCTTAGTACATTGCCAAACGGCGTCAGAGGAAAACTGTTACTTAGAAACAAACTTTGATTGTCAATCTGATGTTTTGTATACACATGCACACACAAACACACCCACATTCCATATAGACATTATATATGCTACCTACATACAGAAAGCTCATGCACCTGTACGTATACTGGAATACTTTTAAAAGTCATAGTCTTCCTTAATCTCTATCATAATATTCCCAGTGCAATGCAGGGGGATTTCTGCCGTTCTGCTCAAGAAGCAAAGACCCTTGGATTTGAGCTGAAGAATTTCCTTCACCTGCCAGCAGCCCAGCCTTCAGACACATCCTGTATGGTTTGAGTACAAGGCAGTCTACTCAGGGGTGGCAGCTTTCCCTTTAGAATATTGGCTGTCTTCCTATCAAATCCACAGCCTCCTGTTCTCCTGGAGTTGAGGACACTCCCAGTGAGTGGAGGCTAAGTGTTCCTTTTGTCTGAAAAGTGGTGAACAATTCCTAAAAGCACAAATTTACATTTTATGATTTTGGCCCTTTTTCCCCACTGCTCCTCATTCTTGGAACTCCTTTCCTCTTTATGATCCAAGCAACCACCCATTTTCATTTATATAATTCCCTGAAACACGCTTTCTCTAGGAAGCCTCTGGCTACAGATGACTGGATATGGCAGAAACAGAGTTTGAATTCAGAACGAGGGTTTTGTTTGAGCAAATTGGTTGTGGAATAGCCACTTTTTATACCACACCTGATATTCAACAGAGTATTAGCATGCAAACAAGGATTTATTATTCACGAGTCATTATTTCATTATTCTCCTGCTTAAAAGAGCTTCAGCCGTCCAATCACAGCACCCAGGGAACAGAGACATACCACGTCACTCAACATATTGGCCACAGGCAAGGATGAGCAAATAGCCACTGTGAAGAGTTCCCCACTTTGCCTGTTATCTTGGGTAGAATTAAGTTCTGTTTACAAACAAACAAACAAAGCATTTTTAGATAATATGTTTGCAATCAATAGCTGAAGCAATTCTTTTTCCAGCAAAAATATCTCATGGGGAAAAGTTTTCTTTTTCCTAGCTTTTTTAAGTAATTGTATCATTTTAAACCATCCCCTCTACCTGAATTGTGGATGGTGTTTTGTCTCGTCATGTTCTTCCCTAACTTACTTTGCAGCTCCATATGGGATGGGTTTCTTTTCGCAGTAGTTATTGAGGCTGTGATATTCCTAGTAAGTTTCAGCTAATGGTGAAAAGGCAAATTTTCTTGAACTGCGCTAAACAGCAGCACCAGAAAACAGAAGAGACCTAAGGAAGACCTGGGAATGGGTCCTCCTTTGCCTCTAAAGGCACATTGTTCAGTGTCCCTCTGCTCACACACACTGGCACGTGTCAGAAGCCGTGCCTGCCACATGTGTGCATTGCACCAAAGGACACTGAGAGAAAGGAGGCAACCTCAGAGAAGGAGATGCCAGCAAAGCCACCGCCACCAGCCGCCTGTGTCCTGAGGGAATTCCTCCCACAGAGAAATAGCAGCGGATTTATGGACTACATACACAGGCCGTATAATAAAGTGGTAGGAGGAATGCCCAGTTGTCTGTGTGGGTGCAGAGTCTCACTGTCAAGTGCTATAAATTCCTCCTGTGATCCTCTGAAATTGTGTCTTCAATCCAAGACATCATTAACCTCAATAATCATATTGTCCCTTTGCTCTCAAGGCTCCATTATTTTTCATCTACTTTCTCACTATCTGGAGGCCCTGAAAAAAAAGCTGGATCGTGCTGACTTAACTGCTCTGTCAAGGACTAAGTGGATGGGAACAGCCGCGTTCCCTGAGAAGAACCCAGCTGAACAAAGCTAACCGGACCATTTGACACCATTATTTGACATGGAATAATCAGGTAGATACTGAGAAGTGCCATGTGGTGAGGCAGAAACATTACGTAAAATAAACCCAAGCCAAACCCAAACATTTGGGCTTGTAGTTAAATATGACATGGTCACATGCTGTCCGTTCATCAGATGGCACCAGGAGGTCACCATGCTTGAGCACAGCCATCCCCCTTTTTGTCCTTTTCCCACCAAGACTTCAGGTGCCAGCTGCTGGCAAGCCAATCCTAGCACTAGAAAGCACGTACTGCATCAGCCTGAATGGCAGATGTCACGAAAAGATGGTGGCCAGCCTGCCTTCACAAACAGTAAATATGTGTGTGGGCATGAGAAATAGTGCAGATATGAAAAATGCTATGGAAAAGCTGAAAAATCATGTCCTCAGTGCAAAGTTAGATACAGGCTGCCTATAGTATATAGATTTATAGGTTCTTTGCTAATTGAATCTAAAACCATTATACTCCTCACTTAATCCTCTAAGGAGAGGAACATTGCTACCAGTTGTGCTTGTGCAGTCTGAGCAATCTCTGTGCAGCAGAGCAAAACCTTATTAGCACATCCTGCAAAATGATAACTGGCAGTGTGAAGTCCTCACCTAACATTTATAAACACTTCCTCATAAGAAACGCCAGGCACTCCGATGCATTTAATTTTAGGAAAGCAGCTGGTCCAAAGCAGTGGAGACAGTATTATTAGTCTCTCTCTGGGGCAGGACTGATCATGCTTTCCCAGGGACAGAGCTGACAGGCACTTTTGGAGCAGCTTTGGTGCCACGCAGCAGGCTGGGGCAATCCAGCTGCCCAGTGAAGGGGACATGACCAAGCTTCCTACCCCTAAAAATCTTGTCTTAAAACACATTCTACATTTGTATCTCAAAACATCATTCTGTGATTCATAGCTGAGGGGCACAGCTTCTAACCAGTGACCTTATAATCCCCAAGCACGTCTCCAGCCTCTTCGTCCCATCCTGAATGCAGAGAAAACTCCTGCAGAGCTGAGCAGCATCAGAATCTCCACCAGTCCAGTCCGATCCATTATACAGATGGACCTAAGCTGCAAAAGCTCTGATCTGAGCATGTGTTCCTCACCATGAGGGCAGCTGGGTGGTGCCACCTGGGCCCCCCTCAATTACTGAGCAAGGATAAAGCATATGGAAAACCTCAGGACAAGGACATGGCGCAGGATGTCTTTGCAGAGAGCCTGTGCCAGTAACATTGCCTTGCATCCTACTAGGAAGCAAGCCAGGGAAGTGCAGCCGAAAGCGCTTCAGCAAGAGTTGATCTGAAAGCCTTGATTCAATTTGTACCCAGCTCAGCTCCACGACTGTCTCTTAGCTGCTCCAAATTGCCTTCTTTCTGGCAGCCCAGAAATTAAACGTTAACTCAGAGAACTGTATTAATCTCTATTAGCAAGGAGCTGGAATCTAAATAGCTTGAACCTAGGCCTTCTTGTATGTCAACTGAAGCAACACGCATTTATCCAATCTATAAATCAGTTTGTCAGGCAGAGCAAGCAAAAGCAGATACCACAAAAATACAACAGTCCAGGCACAGTGTTTACCTTGAAATTGTTTCATGACTTACTCAAGAAAGATCCAAACAAATAAACATGCAAAATTATGACAAAAACTAGGAACTGACCTAGGAAGGCTAAAAATGCTAAAATAATTCATAATTTCTTTAAATTTTTCCCAAGCATTACAGCGTACAATAGCATTACTGTAGGTTTTCAGCTGCCACTGTTGTGTTTCTGCAAGGGAAACTCTCTCTTAAATAGTTTTTCTCTAATAGAAGAGGCTGGATTTCTTCTGTACAATACACTGCATAGAAAATGCCTGCTTGCTACCAAAACCCATTTTTCTTGTTCAGGCAGCAGCCAGAATGCTCAGAGGAAAAAAAGGGCAAGAAATGTGAAAATGAACCATTACTAAGGAACCTGCCCCTAGCAAAAGTTGCCTTCTAATCACTGGGCAATTTATTGTTATTTATGATCTAAAGCATGGTGATTTATATCCCTTGTAATTTGTTATTCTGCTCAGTGCAGCACTTGGTGTTTGTATTATTCATGGGCCTTTTTAAATCTTATTTCTTCTCTGACCTCAATAATAGCAGCTGGGGCAGTAAGCTCCACAAGTTAATTACTGGTTGTGTATAAAGCACCTTCCTGAAAAGAATTGTATTTTACTTACGTGTGCCTCCTAATTTGCTTGAGTCTCTCTCATTCCTGCACTCTGAGCATGGCTACTTCGTCTGGAAGGTTCATTACTTTGCTTTAAACACATCTCTGGAAGCCATTGCTCATTTGTCTCCTTTGTCAGCCCCGAGCCCACATATCTCGTTAGGCGCTAACCGTCTGCATATGACCATTTGCACCAGGAATCCTCCACCAGCCTGTGTCTGATGGCTTTTCAGTGAAGATCTTTGACTTGCAGAATTGCTTTGCCCTCACAAGGTGACCACTGGAGCGAATGCTGGGGTGCTGATAACAACAAAAATTGAGGAATTCTTTCTCAATTCTCTTCCTAATTAGGAAGCGAGCCCCTGAGCAGGGCTTCAGACCAGCCACGCTTGCACTGTCTGCCAGAGCTGTCACAACGGGGAAATATATTGTCCCTGGACAGACCTTGCCTGACAGTAAGGACTGAAAATAGTGCCTCGCTGGGGCTTGCTCCCCCTTCGTGCCCTGCACTGGAGCTGTCTGCCTCTCGCTGCCCCTCCCTGCTGCTCTCCTGCTGCCCTCTCAGCCTGGCCTCAGCCGGCAGGGATGGGGGACACCTGCACCTGCAGGCCCACACTGCCTGCCCTTTCCCTGTCCCAGCCCCATGCTTCCCTAGAGGGAAAGGGAACCTCACTCAGGCATGAATGGTGACTTTCCACCACTGTCGGGGCCTGACCCAGCACCTCTCCACCCATCCTTAGCTCACACGGAGGGGTTAATTTCTCATTTGACTAGCCTGTGGGATGGAAAAGCCGCTTCTTCCTACTTCATTTATCCTCCATGGCTGACAACAAGCCCTCTCCCACACTGCATGTCCAGCCCCTGCCTTTATCTCCAGTCTCCTTCTGATGGAAAAGTGCCTCACTTGCCCCAGAGCACCTCCCTGCTCTTCATGGTCTTGAAGAGGAGGCAGTAGGGCAGAGCTGGGATGGAAACAGAGCAGGCTGTGTCACTGTGAATGCCACTGAGCTCTTTCTTTCTTGTGCAGCCCATTTTTCATCTGCTGCTTGCAAACTGTCATCCCACCACGAGGAGTAGGTCTGGGCAGGTGCTCCACACGAGGCAATTCCAGCAGGAATGCTGTTTCTTGTGCCTTTGCACAGCCCAAGTCCACGAAGAGGGTCCCCATCCCCAGCACGCAGCGTGCCTGCCTGCAGTTACTGCTGCCTCAAGCTTGCTCCAGCAGCAGTGATCAAACAACCCATGAGTGTGTTTGTGGTGGTATGCAGTAATATAAACACCCACCTGGGCGAGGCATGTCTAGTCTACTAACAGCTTGAAGTATTTGAAGCTAAAAGCTCAGGATCTCATTGTGAGTTTTGCTTGTAGGTTTTTTTTTGCTTTTTTTTCTGTTCTCAGGCCATCACCTGGCTATGTTAATGTCATTTGAAGCCCAACTTTCATTTTGAAAAGGTAGTGTTGAGTCATCCTGATTGCACTGAAAAGGCTAAAAACTGGAAAATAAACATAGAATCTAAAATACTTATTTTTAAAATAAGAGCTTTGAATTAAGCTCATTAATTTGAGAGAATAAACCCTAATGTACCTTTTGGATACTTGGGCTTACAGAATGAAGTGTACCTCTGAATCTCATTTCAAAAATTCAAGTGATGCAATCACCTGATGCAATCGAGCCATGCCAGAAATACCAGCGTTCATTCAAATTCAGTGAAAGGGCTGTTCCAGAAATCCTGAATTGGGATTCAAAGTGGGGCCAAAATCAGAGCCATCCCTGCTCTGCAGGGATGCTGGAGCAGGCTAAGTGGCTGCCAGGTCCTTGGCCTGGGCAGATGTGAGTTGGACGTGGCTCCCTGCCCACGGGTGTGCTCACACCTCCCTTGTCTGCTCTACAGCACAGCCTCTTAAAGTTAAAGCTTATTGATCTCCCAATAAAATGAATAGGTTATGAATGATGTTAAATTGGAGCTGGCTTTCAGGGGACACTTTGCCAGAACCCTTGAGATGTGAGAGCCGCTTCTTGTTGGTGAGGTAGAAAAACCCTTCTCCTTTTGTCAACTTCAAATAAAGTGTTTTTCCACTTAACAACTTGTTCTTTCAGCAAAGAACCTTTGCAAAAAGCACCTTTTCTATCAATTTCTCCTTTCTCCCACTTTCTAGCTGAAAGGGAAACTCTTCTTCTTCTAGAGACGAACTTTTTCTTGAGGACTGCAGAAAGTGGCAAAAGACCCTGGCATGGGACAAGCTTGCCTTTTGTTGCAGGTAGAAACTACATGGAAAAGCCAATAGGTTTTGTTGTGCTTCTTGACATAAGGAGATTTTATTGATGCACGGGACAGGGATGCATGTACCAGTGCTCATTTGAAGCAAGAGTGGATACAGGCTGCCAAGTTAGGAAAGGGAGAAGGATGGGCTACACTGTCTGCAGGAGGTGGAAAAAAGAATACCTATACTCTAGATAAACAGTGACATGGCTGTAATAAGTGATGTAGTATCTGGAGGCAGGACGGAGGGACACAAAGATGATGATGATGATGAAGATGGTGAAGGGTCTGGAGGACAAGACATATGAGGAGCAGCTGAGGTCCCTTGGTCTGTTCAGCCCAGAGCAGAGGAGGCTGAGGGGAGGCCTCATGGCAGCCTGCAGCTTCCCCATGAGGGGAGCGGAGGGGCAGCGCTGAGCTCTGCTCTCTGGTGACAGTGACACAACCTGAGGGAACAGCATGGAGTTGTGTCAGGGGAGGGTCAGGCTGGGGGTTAAGGAAAGGTTTTTCACCAGAGGGTGGTCAGACACTGGAACAGGCTCCCCAGAGCATTGGTCATGGCATCGAACTGTCTGGAATTCAATAATCATTTGCACAGTGCTCTCAGAAATATGGTTTGAGTTTTGGGTGGTGCTGTGTGGAACCAGGAGTTGGACTTGATGATCCTTGTCAGTCTCTTCCAAGTTGTGATGTTTTGTGGTTCTATGTAAGGCCACAGAGGCTTTAACTGATGTTGTCCAGAATGGTTTGGTTGATACCATGATTTGGTGCTACAGACACAGATTGCTCATCCACTTCTGAACCAGGATGTTTCCTCAGATCTGGACAGAAGCTTTTGACCAAGGTCCTTACGGGAACATAAATGGAGCAGTCATTCATGTATCTGCCTCTTCCTCAAACTCTCTTGAGAAATAATCCTGCTCTCTCTGCCTTTCTAAACTGGAGCTAGATGTAGAGTTAAGAGCCTAATACCATAAGGGAGCATAAGTCAGCAAGGCTGCTGTGGGCACTGGAGGTTCACAGGAGTCAGCTCTCCTTAGGCAGAGCTGCTGCACAGAGACACAGGCTGCTGCACTGTGTGGACAAGTTCAGTGACAGAGCATGCTGTACAGGCTTTCCTGGGTACCACAAGTGCTTGGGGAAAAAAACCACTGGACTCCAAGTCCCATGCTGTAACCAGCATGGCTGCGGATGGGGAACACTGAAGATATGTTAAAAAGCCTACATTGCAGATACAAGTTATAAAGAAATGCAAAGAAGTACAGCTAGAAAAAAAAACAGGAAAGTTCTGGTATTACAGCGTTGCAGGAAAATGGAGTAACTGTGGAAGTACTCGTTTCCTTTTTCTGACACAATTTCTTATTCAGTGTTGGGAGGAAAGGAGCCTAGCTCTCACACTGCTCCCTCCATCTAGAAAGAGCTTGTGCTTTAGCTGGGCCAGTATCATAGCTATAATAGATGAGGAATACTAGAGAAAAAAGTTCAGGCTGATGTGTTCAGGCCAGGACAGGAAGGCTATGAATGCTGACTCAGCAGGGGCTGTGTTTTCAGCAGGAAGAGAAGAGGATTTGTCCGCACCCAGCAATTAAGATGTCATCTTCATTTGATATGGCAATCACCTCTGCAATTGCTCCGCAGAGCAATTTTCCTCTACAAATGGACTTCAGTCCTTTTACTTAATGTGACTATGAGAAATTTTTCCAATATTCAGTGCAAGACAGAACCTATGTAGAATAGAGGGTGACAGCACAGCACAGAGCCCTTTCCAATCTAAGAAAACACCCAGAAATCTAAAAGAAATGCTATATGATGTGAGCAAGACTGACCTTTCTCCAGACAGAAGCAGCAAATCTTACTGAAAAAAAAGGAAAAGCAGTCCTCCTAATAATGGAAGAGAGCTCTGGAAACCGAGTAATTTAATGGCCTTTAATGTCTCCAGCAAAGCTTCATATCACTTGGAGCAGTAAAGAAAAAAAAGGAAAGAAAAAATCAAACTACCTTTAATTCCATGAGGAGGTCACAGAGTTTATTATGTCCAAAGGCTTACAGCCTAGCACTAGGGCTACAAAAACCAGCAGGGAACATTCCTTCATAAAATGATACATCTTCCCCCCTTCTGTCAAGATTTTGCTGCTTTAATCAGATAAGATCACTTATTATATTCAGTACACTTCAAAAAGAAAGAAAAAATATGAGATTGTGGCTTTTATTCAACTTCTTGAAGGCCTTAAAGAGAACCATAACAAAAAATCTAGCTTATCTGCCTGACCACTTCTCTCATCTCACAAAAAATAGGAAGGCTGTTAATGCGTTAATGTATTTTACTGAAAGTTTAGCTCAGAGATTCATGTTATCTCTCTCTTTTTTTCTCCCAGCTCAGACTTTAAGGCATGTTTCTTGCTGCTAACTTGATGTGAGCACTGAGGACTTCAGGAAAGCCAACCTAACTGTGCCCCATAGGAGACCCTGTGGAGTGCCACTGCAATGCAATCATGCAGGTGAACCCCAGTGTGCCCATCTCTTTGTTAGTGCACACTGAACTCCCAGCAGTTGAGGGAGAAGCTTTCCTAAAAATATATGACCTTGCCTCTTCAGTGAGAAAGCTCCCAATCCACTTCATCGGTCCTCTCAGCAGGCATGAATAAGGCCATCATAAAGCTACCCACAGGCCAAAAAAATTAGTTATACCTTGTAGGACTTCTTCACTTTAAAAATAATAATAGAGGAAAACCAGTCTTGAACAGATGTTTCTATCACAGAGACATCAAAGCTTTTTGGCCTGGACTATTGTAATGCAAGATGATCCCCCAAATTGTTCCAAAACAACAGTCTGTTAAGCAGGCAGGTACTTACCTGTAAGGCTGACCAGACTACAGAGCCCACTCATACCACAAAAGCTACCAGCTACTCTGCTGTACAAATACACTCTTCATCTATATGGCTGCAAGTGAACTCAGATCCAGGCATGAGGCAGAAAACAGCTCTTCAGTCCTGCTGCCTGTGATAGGATAAGGTTTGAACTCACAGAAGAGAGGCAGGGGCATCCCTGGGAGCTCACCGTCATTGAAGTAATGAAAGCCAATGTTTAAGTCCTTTTTTTTGACTCATAAATGTTGCAGCACTTCTCCAACGTTTCTAAAGGCTAGAAGAGAAATGTAAGAACTGCACATGAACCCCTGTTGGTTGAATTAAAAACAGGAAGAAAGGAATGAAACAGCCTTCCAGCTGTTATTAAGGCCCCAGACCTCAGTGCTATAGAAGTGATACTCCATGAATGGGATAACGGTGAGCAGGGATTGCAGCAACAGAGCAAAAAGACTCTTTCTAGATATACATCCCCATAGGAAACCTTGCACTAGGAAGCTCACAAGATAATGACAGCTCATAGGCAAGACCTGACCAAAGGGAATGAGAGCTCATAAGCAATTTATGTACAGCTGGAGCAAAACTGACAAACTTTTGCCTAGGATCTGAGGGCAAGATTTATGCTGTCAAGGGAGCTGCTTTGCCAGGCAAATCAGGTGTGATGAGGTTTTAATTAATCAACCTATGGTGGAGGAGGAGAAGGGAGTCCCCAGGGTCACTGAGAGCACTTGTGGCCCTTCCTTCACCAAACCCTGGCTACTGGGACTGTGCTTAGATGAGACAAAGCATGATCAGGTCCTTGCTATGCCCCTTTGACTGTCTTCTGCCAAATGACCACAAAGGACCATAATCACAACAGAAACTGGCGCAGATCCCAGCTGGCTCTGGGACTATGTGTGCAAAATGGGCATAAAGCCATCATCTGTGACTCTCCTTGCTGAAGGAAAACATGAGTGGCTTTGAGGCCACTCCCAGGCCCAGCTGTGCTCTAGGAGATGTGCTGCACAGGGCTACTTTGAAAAGGCAGCCCTTTTCCCTTGCTACAAATTTCCCAAAAGGTAAAACTTACCTCTTGGCTGAACGTGGGCATTAGCTATGATCAAGCAAAAAACGTATTTGTCATATTTGCCTACCACCCCACTTACCAACCAGTTCCCTTCGTAACAGCATCCACTTCTCCTTCTTCCCTCCTTAAGGTTTATTTGAGCAGCAGAAAAATCCCTCTAGGAAGCCAGACCCATCCAGGCAGCTGGAAAGACCTGCCACCTCTGGAGGAAGAAAGCCAGGCTCAGCTGGTTGTTTTCCAAGAGGAGCCAGGGTTATCCTGGAAGCTGACCTGCTTGCTTGCCAAGAAGAGCTGGGGAAGCTGGGGAGGCTGTTTATAAGGAAAACCTCAGTCTTTGGCTTCAAACGTGTGGCGCAAGACTCAGGGATGAAGTTGGGCTGAGATTCAAGATCTGGAGACAAGAAAATATTTATTGATGCCTGAGAAGTATTTGCAAAGAGAGGAGAGGCATGAACTGCCACTGATTATGGAGGGAGAGCCTGGAAAGCGTGAGACAGAGAAACAACACACCCTGCATTTTTAGACATTGCTAATGATGCTGAGTGAGCCTGGGGGCTCTGAGGATGGCAGGATTTCGTAGGGTCACAGAATCACAGAAATATAGAAGCCATTTCTGAATTGGAAGGGGCCCACAGAGATCATCAAGCCCAACTCCTGACTCCACACAGGACCACCCAAAACTCAAACCGTATTTCTGAGGGCATTGTGCAAATGATTCTTGACTTCCAGAAGGCTTGGTGCCGTGACCACTGCTCTGGGCAGCCTGTTCCAGTGCCTGACGACCCTCTGGTGAAGAACCTTTTCATAACCCCCAACCTGGCTCTCCCCTGATGCAGTTCCATGCCATTCCTTCAGGACCTGTAGCTGTCACCAGAGAGATCAGTACCTGCCACTTCTCTCCCCTCATGGGGAAGCTGTAGGCTGAGTGCATATTCTGGAGATTTTCAAGTGTTGCTTTAATAGGTCTGTCGAGCTTATCAGAGTGTCTAACAGATAAGCGCTGCAGAGGATGCATATCTGAATGAATGTATTGAGGACTATTATTTCGTCATCCATCACTCACAGGTTTCTGTTTTAGCCTCCTTGGGAGGTATATAACGCTTGCTTGCTCTTTTCCTTTGGTATGTGTGCACATCTGTATGGGCACATGTAACACTTTCCCCACTGTGTCTGAGATGGGATTAATTTAGATGTAAGGCAGCCAATGCAACTTGTTCTTCGTATTTATTTCAATTTCTAGATTTGTCATACAAAGAGTTTTTCAGAAACATGTTTGTCTCAACCTGTCATCTTTCAGCAGCTTAGAAGAGAAAAAAAGATAGGAAAGAGTATGTAGTGTTTTGAGTAGCCATAATTCTTCACTTGATCCATTATGGACATTTTATTTCTTAATCCTGTCACTTAGTCTGGAACCCATGGACTTGAAAAAATATATTATTAAAGGGTTTTTGTTTATTTTTTGCTTTCAGCATTAAAAAATATTCGGAAGGGGAAATAACGCTACTCCTCTCATGAAAAATCTTCAGTGGGGGCCAGCGAGTGCTGTGTGGTCTGCAGTCTTTTGACTGCTTTGGTCTAGCTGTGCTGCCTGTGAGGAGACCTGAAATTCTGAAAATCTCTGACTGCTTCCACAAGCAGTGATGCCATGAGCTCCATCTCAGCTCTCAAGTTCTGCTCTTGTCTCCAGTCTTACAGCTGGAAGCAAGGCTGCATGCAGGATGGTGGGAGTGAAGCACATCACTCCGCATCCCAGATCCACGCTGGTGGGCTGCCAAGAACATACTGACTGAAGGTGATGTGGTGGAAGGGACAAGCCACCTGCCTAAAAGACCACAGCTAACCAAAACCACACCATTATTGAATGAGCCTACTTTGGTTAACGTTGTCTTGCAATTGCTGTCAGTAGTTCCCTACCACAGCCTAGTTAGTGCCCCTTGACCCTCATTTTCTGGTTACCCCTCTTCTTGAAACATCATATGAGGGGCACCATGGAATCAGAGAATCACAGAATACCCTGAGTTGGAAAGTACTTATAAGGATCATCAAGTTCAACTCCTGGCTCCACACAGGACCATGCAAAAATCAAACCCTATGTCTCAGAGAATTGCCCAAATGCTCCTTGAACTCCAGCAGATCAGTGCTGTGACACTGCCCTGGGGAGCTGTGCCAGGGCCCAGCCAGCCTCTGGTGAAGAACCTTTTCCTAACCCCCACCCTGACCCTCCCCTGACACAGCTCCATGCCGTTCCCTCGGGTCCTGTCACTGTCACCAGAGAGCAGAGATCAGCGCGGCCTCTCCGCTCCCCTCGTGAGGAAGCTGCAGGCCGTCATGAGGCCTCCCCTCAGCCTCCTCTGCTCTGAGATGAACAGACCAAGGGACCTCAGCTGCTCCTCATATGTCTTGCCCTCTAAAGAGAAGAGAGGGAGCAGCTTTGGGCATCATGGAAGATTTCACCAACTGGGCAAATCTACTGCAGGTATAACCAGGGGACAAGGCACAAGGCTTCTATATGTGTTCATCATGCACTTCTGCAGCAATTCTGTGCCAAGCTTATCCCTGCTGAGAGTGGTCTCAGTATTGCCCAGGTTATTGTAGCAGAACCGTGGTCTAAGATAACAAGTACATTCAGTTTAGATCTCCTAAAAGACCGTCTGGGGTTTGGGAACATTTTCTGTATACTGAATTAGATTTCAATTGTCTGGGCCTATCTGTGGTCACCTACAGGTGACCTTATCTTTTGGGTAAATGGTTACAAAAAGATGACACTACAATGTATTGCATTTTGCCTGTCAAATTTTTGTCCTCTCTTGTTTGGAAACTGCTTGTGATTGAAGCCCTGTTCCTGCTTGTGCTGAAGCTAATGAATTATGCCTTTTACCTGATACTCCTGTGACCGATTCATTTATACAAGCACTTGCTGAGATCTCATGGCAGTAACAACAACTGAGCATCTCTGCCTCACACAAACACTGCACACACCACCTTTATGACTCGGGAACCCGCCATAAATATTTGCAGTTTCCCACCTAGGGAAGATAGCATTGATAGGTTGAATCACTTGCCTTATTATAATACTGATACATTAGGAGGATCAGAACAGTGGCCAAAGACATGGACCTCCCTGTGCTTAAGAAATATGCAGCAGTTTGGACACCTCCTTGTTCTCTGAGAGATTTCTTTTGAAACAGATGAGACAGAGGAGGCCAACAGAGGGGTTATCCCATACAAACAAAGGATTGGACACCAGGGTACGTGAGAACTAAGCGACTTGCCTGGGTCCATGAGGGTGCCTTTGAGGAGGCTCCAATGTAAGCCAGGCTCGCTAAGACTGGGGACCATCCTGTGTTTCAAAGAGGGAATTGGCCAGAAAGTGCTTGGAAATTGGAAGGTTTTAGCTCTCTTCCACACATTGAGATCATGGAATTTTGCTCCCTTGGGTGTTTGTTTCAGTTTCTCAAAAATTTCCAGTGGGAGCCACATCTGGAATCTGGACTGCTCCCCTTTCAGCAAAACACATTCGAAAGGGCTGGGAGAGGAACTTGTTACTGCAGGACACTGTTCCACAGGGGTACAGCAACTCACCATGGTCTGACAGCACTGATGTACAGCTCCCTTGAAAATCCCTGGCAAGCCTTTATCCTCTATGGCTAACCTATCTCCTCTTTAACATGAATCAGTTGTGTTTGTTCTGCTGATAAAGTCTTTACCTTTCTTTCTTTCTTTGACCATGTTGTCTACCCTGACCTTGCGAAAAGAAGATGAAATACCACACTGCAAGCTAATGATTTAAATATGAGACTGCACATTTCATCTTGAAATAAGGATGGTCTTATTAAAGTGTGGAGGGAAAGCAGACTGAAGTACAGCCTTTTGTGTTTGGTTGGGTACATGTATTATTTATGATGTAGAATGAATGACTGATTGCCTTGAATTTTGATATGCGAGGCAAATGAAGAAATGTTACCTCTTCACATGAAATGCTACAGGAAAAGTGGTTTCTTCAAGCCTCTGATGTGGGAAAAGCTGGGTTATGGCACATTTCATACGTTTAAGCTGTAACTGAAAGGTAAACAGGCAGCCCTGATTTAGCAATGAGGACCTACAGTCATCTGTGGTGCAAATGCTATTATACATCGTATTTAACAGTACAGTGCTGGAGCTGTATTTGCCCAGTGTGTGCTGATTAAAACTGCATGTGACAGCACTGTGGTTACTGGCAGGGCAGTGACCTTCACCCTGCAACTCGGCTTCAAGAGCCACAGAGCTTTGTGGCTGAATAAGAGACTCGTGTCTGGAGAAGACCAGTCATAAAAACTAAGCTGCTGCTCTGACTTTGTGATTTTCTCAGAATGGCCATCAGGACGGCAGGCAAATTAATCTCTTTCACACTGCCAAAGCAGCCTCTAAATTATTAAAGTTAAGGAGAAGAAAATGACATTTGTATACAGCAGGAAAGCATTTGGGTCACCAACTTGCACACTCTGTCAGTAACGTCGTAAGTAATCCCACTGTCAGCAGGTACTGTAAAGCCACTGTGACCCTGCTACTCAGTTACCCACCTTAGCCCAGAAATGGAGAGGCTGACCCCATGTTTCCATGCAGCTGGAGGCTGGGAGCCCATGATGTCCATCTCTTCCCTCCCGCAGGAGGCTTGATGGTGATCGCTCGCTGCTTTCCAGCCACTGCCCTGCACAGCTCCCTTGCTCTCCTGCCTCACGTGCTGACCTACCGAGCATTGTCTGCTTTCCTCGTATGTTTGAGCAGAGCTTATAGAAAAGGACAGAGCACCCACACAGACAGACTCGCACATACATATGCTGGTGACATAAGTTTAAATATAACCAGGGTTTGCGAGGCGTTTTAAGGTGAAAAGCTTCGCGTAACTGCTGGCTGTCATTAGAAGTTGTATTTCTCCTTTCTTTTGCCTAGCAGATGCTGCCTCTAAGTGACAATGTCAACGGAACAGGCTGCTCTCGCAGGGCAGTGGCTTTCTGCTGCTCCGCAGGGCTGTGGTGAGCTGGAGATGCCCATGTGTGAGCAAGATAGGGTGCTCAGTTCCAAAGCAGAGAGACACTCAGTGACGTGGCACTGCTACCAAAGCTGCATCCTGCTTCCGCAAAATGAGCTCCAGCAGACATTGCAAGAGCAACTCTTCCTTGCTGCAATGTGTTGCAAAAATGCACTCTCATTTTATCTGCTCTCTGCTTCTAGATACAGCAAAACTGCTTGCCCATTGGTGCAGCCACACAGATCATCGTACTGGGCAGCAACAGTGAGCAGAAGCAGCCTTCCTCTTCCAGGTGGTGCCAGCCTGGCTCAGGGGGAATGCCCAGGCCCTGAAAAATTTCTGCAGCTCTTTTTGACATGGTGAGGCCCTGGCCATCACAAGGGCTTTGCTACTCAGAGGTTGTACCACTGTGAAGGTCTGGCTACACAAAGAGCTGTGATTAAGCTGGTACAGTAAAAATGGTATGGCTTCCCCAGGGTAGAAACAGCTATATCAGTATAAAGGCGCTTATTTATGCTGAGATTTCCATTTCCATACTAGAAGGCAAAGAAGTTTCTCTGGTATAAGCCCCTTTGTGCCAGTTCCAGTGTCCCCAACCAGCAGTCGTGTTGGCACGTCTATTGCAGTGAAAAACATCACATCTCTAGTGGAAACAGCTGTACCAGCATATGATCTATGAGGAAAAATTTTAAAGACAAGCTCAGTTTTTTCTCCTCAGTAGTATGAAAATCCAGCCTTAAAAAGTGAACAGGCTGGTAGTACTGGAGCCCTGTGCTGCACTACCTTCTGGTGCTCACTGGCAAACGCGGGGCAGATATTCATCAGGCAGGGATGCTTCTCTGGCGTGACGGAAGTGCTACATCTGCAGACCCCCTCCTGGACCTGGGGCCGCTCTGGGGCTTCATGTGGGTTTCCCTGCACAGCTGAGGGCTGAGGTGGGTGAGGAGGATATGCTGTGCAGAGGCTGCGGAGCCTCTGAGATCAGGTGGAAACCAAGTCACAGGGCAGCGGCTGTTCCCTTAAAAACAAAACTGTGACCTTCATCAGCCTGGAGACCGGCCTCATGATTTTGCGGCTCTGACTCATCATCTTCCTCGCTGATAATGCTGCCTCACACACTTAAAAATAAAATCTCCTCCTGGGCTCAGGTCAGGCAGATTTGGGATGGTTTTTTTCACGTGTTCTGCTTGCTGCTTCAGCGGACTGGTTTGTGGCTGGGGAGAAGTGCCCCCTGCTCTTGGGAGAAATCGACTCTTAAAACCGCTTCTTCCAATTCCACCTTTGATCATTGATGACAAGTTATTGTCCTGTGCATGTGATGCAAGTACTCATTTTTCCCATTTTGGTAATGGTGGAAAACTTTCTCTTGGTTAAAAGGAAACATACACAAAGTGACCTGGCTTAAATTACTTTTGAAATCTCCTTCACATTGCACCCTCAGTAACGTGACATAAGAGCCACGTCCTGAGGAAAACAAACATCCTCACCTCTTGTTCCCAGTTTTGAGAACATGCAGCATGTCATTACCCTGGGCTGGACTCCAGATGGTCTCAAAGGATCACTCAGAAGATGGGACTGCAGATCACACCAGCCCAAGAAGGGCACTTCAAAGTCAAGGCAAAAAGAGAAAAAAGGGGGGAAAAAAGGCACAGACTGTCCCCAGGCTTTCTTTTTTGTGCAATTACTGAGCTCTCCAAGTTTTGACCTGTGTTAGAAGCAGGATTCCCACGATAACGGGAGAGGTGCCACAGGTGGGCTGGAAACCCTACCAGGCACAGATGCTATTCAGTGCTCGGGGAAACCTGTTTCAGACTTAGAAGCTGCACTCCAGCTCCTTTTTGCACCATGCATTTGCTAGAGACTTGTCTAGTTTAGATACAAGTACCCAGGAGCGTGTTCATCTAAAACCTCATGATGGGGAGAATAACTAAAAGCACAAGAGCACATGAGGGTGCCTGGGGTGAAAGCCAGCTGAACGGCTGCTTTCCCTGCATCCCTGTCCCCAGAACTGCACCATGCTTGTTTCTTATTTGATCCATCCCTGCTGCACACAGTGTATGGGCTGGGAGGACAGGGCCAAGCTATGACACATGCATCCCGAGTCCCAGCTTTGCCTCTGCCACCAGCATCCTGGGTGACCTCGGGCAAGGCACCCAAGTGCACAGCTCCCCTCCGACCCTCTTCCTGACTCTTCTGGTTCGTAAAGGTCTTCAGGGCAGGGACAGTCACTTGTGTTTGCACAGCACCAAACACAACTGGGCTAAGGAGCTCAATTAGGGGTTGTATTTACAAATATAAGCAAATAGTAATATAAATAGAAGCCATTCTGCCAGCTCAGCATACTGCTGCTGCAGAAGATTAACCCATTCCAGAAGTCCAACGTCTTCTTGACCGCTTTGATGCCAGGACAATATGAATAAAACATACTACTCATTACTTTTAAAAAGCATTTGCATAAAATATATTGCTATATTTTACTATATTTTCCTGTTATGCAAGCCCACCTTTATGTGGTAAGATTTATTGCAAGCTAAGATTTATTGACTTATTTCAGCATGGAAATGACTGTTAAGATTGACCTGTCAGCAGTTTTTAATTTAATTGCTCTTTGATCCTTCAGCCCCAAACATATTTGCATTTTCAGCTTAGCATCTCTTGGCAACACTTGTAGCACACAGCAGAAGCAGCAGTTGAGATGCGGAGCCCTAAGAAAATCTATGAGTTTCTCCATTTCCGGACACGTTCTGGTGCTGAAATACGGCAGCATTTCAATCTCACTTTATGCTTCTAAGTGGGCTTGTGGGCGGGAATAGTAGTGCTGTTTGTTGTCATTCCCTGATCTTTCAATCTCACTCTGTGCACAGGAGAGAATCTCAGGGGAACAATATTCAACCTGAAAACATGATACACCCAAATCTGTTCCTATTCTCTAGAGAACGAGGAAGGGGAATGGCCCTCTCCTGGAATGAAAGGTCTGATTGACTCCCAGCTTAGACCTGGAAAAATTCTGTCTCGTGGCAGATACATAGGATGAAACTAGCAAGCGTTAACTTGTGTAACTGGGCTCAGAAGAACACTTTGTACCAACACCAGCCCCAGCAGCAGTAAAGCAGTAATTTTACATAACGCAGAATTGTTGCTAAATTATTCATCGACACACAAAAATATAACTCTTTGCACTTCTGTAGCACCGGCTATCTGCAAATTGCCTTTGACAGCTCCTTCCATAAGCTGAAAAGTTTGGAACATTAACAGTGAGGCTAATGAGCAAGGGAATATGCACTGTGCAGGCAGCCAAGCTACTGCCCTGTGCCCAGCATCTGCGGGCTGTGCCCAAAGCTGGGGCTGACTGAGGGACTGAGGGCTGGGGCTGTGGGGAAGGTTGAATTTCATCGGCAAAGGGTCTACAGTGGGCACAGCTGAGTCTGGACTTGAGCATGTGGTTGAATTTACAGAAACATACCTGCAATCACAGGATCTCCCTGGTGGCTCCCAACACCCAGTGTGAGCACCAAGCATCAGCAGTTTTGGAGGACTTGACATGGTCTGATAGTGATAGGAAAAGGGGGAATGGCTTTAAACTAAAAGGGAGGAGATTTAGGTTAGATGTTAAGAGGAAATTATTTACTCAGAGAGAGGTGAGGCACTGGCACGGCTGCCCAGAGAGCTGTGGGTGCCCCATCCCTGGAGGCATTCAAGGCCAGGCTGGATGGGGCCCCGGGCAGCCTGATCTGGCGGGTGGTGACCCTGCCCACAGCAGGGTTTCCTGTGGTCTCTTCCAACCCAAACCATTCTATGGTTCTATGATTCTACGACTCGCTGCTGACGAGGTGCCTCCTGCATGCTGCTTGCACTGTGACGGCCATGACGTGTTGTGTGGAAGGTGGGGCTGGAGCTCATCGTGCCGCACTCCCACATTTCGTCAGGGGGCAGACATTTCCATCTCCCTTTACCATTACCTTTGGTTTCAGAATAAGAGGAAACTGTGCAGACTGCTGGCTCCTGGGTACTGTAGTTGTGTCCCCCTTTCCTGTGCCAAGCACTGCAAAGAACAGATCCAAGCGCATCTGACAGAAACTCCTCTGTTGAATGCATGAAATCAGATAGAGGAATGCCAGGCGAATTTACACTGTGTTTGCTTTGTTCCGACAGCAGTAAACACAGGTTACAATATAGAAGACAATGATGTTCCACAGGCTTGTTCTTTCAGTACAGTTTCCTTTTTTCAATTCCTGAATTGCAAAGTGGACAGCGTGTTTGTGCGGGAATAATGTCCTCTTTCAGCCTGATATACAACTGCAACAACACGGCGCTTTGTTCCGGGGAAAACGTTTTAGGACCTCAAACACAATAAGGACCTCAGAAAAGAGACATGGCATGTGCATGTTTTTATAAGCATATAGACAGAAAAGTAAAGAAGAGAATAAAAAAGCAAAAGAAATTGGCTGAAGACAACATTATCTGGAGCTGGGTTTGACACTGCTTCCAGCAACGACTGCGTATCACTGCTGGGACTGCACCAGAACCTGGTCCCTGCCATTCTGAAAGTTCCCACTCCCCAGGACAAAAAGGCTGCTGTTGTAAGTGGAAAAGGAGCTTAAATAAGAATACAGACCCCTCTTATTACTAGACAAAAACTGGAGAGCTGGACTTTTACACCCGCTGTGGCATCATGCAGTCTGTTAGTGCTTGAATTATACTGGTTTAACAAATCCTTAAAAATATTTAGTAGCAATAACAAAAAAATACCTTTTTGCTCCTAGAAAGGTCCATCCATCTTAGCATGCTCTGCTGAACAGCCCTGGGAACTGAACTATGTGGAAACTTGAGTCTCCAGCCGAATGAGGACAACAGCAATGAACCAGACTCCACATCCTACTCAGCAAAAAAGAAATGCAGATCGAAACAACACTTTGCCAAATCCAGGTGAACGTTCCTGAAAACCAAGGGATTTCTTTTTCCATTTCGTCTTTCAGAAAGAAACAGTGCCATTGAAAAGGTTGTTTTCTGCAAGTGGGGAGTGACGGTATGGGCGCTACGGCTGTAGCACGCAGCACAGCATGTTTTATTGTGTGTGCTCAACAGCAACAAATGGAGTAAGAACAGGAATATTCTCATAAACCTCAAATCTCAGGCAAAGCACGTTGGTACACAAAGCACACGTAACTCAGTAGAGGAAGAGATGAGTAGAGAAATAACGCACAAGTAAATACTCTAAGTATGTTAAAAATGCTGATTTACCACTGCAGAAGACAACTATTTCTCATATTGCACCAACAAAGAACCAAATGATGAACATTTCATTCAGGGAAACTTTGACTCAAAACGAAGATTTGTGCACATTTTTGCATTTAAATTAAAAGACGTTCTTACTGCTAAGCAACACTAAACAACAGAACTGATTGTTGTCTGGAGAGATTAGAGGAAAAACATCACAAGCTATCTCTGGGTGGCATTTTCCATTGTTTCATAATTGCATCTCTCGTTCTCTTCCTTCTTCCTACACACTGATGAAGTGCCAATTTTTTGGCTGCAGTAAAATAGCATATATTGTGCACATCACTTGTACGACCTGGGGAAGTTAAACCCTGCCACGTTCAGAACCATAGATGGATGCACATGCCACAAGGGCTTTCGGGTCAGCACTTCGCACGACCAATGTTAGTTGGCTGTCTGTACAAGAAGGAGGGAATCTATAATGAAGTCCCCTAAGTCAAATAGCTCATGCAGACAGCCAATATTATTTAAAACTAAATATTTAATCAGAGCTATTTAATGCTTGCTTTACGGTTGAATGATATTATGAGCTCAGCAAAAAAAAAATTAATAAAAACATGTAAAAAAGACAAGGGGGGTAGCTACAATTTTTTCTTGGGACATGACAATAGATTTTCTAAGCCCTGAACACTGATCTATACCTCCGCAAGGAATGAAGATACCAAATCCAAATTCTCCATTCAGTTCCCCTGGTGATACTATATTCCAGCTCATTTGAATATATCTTACTCACGTACAAGGACAATATAAAGACCAGAAGCAGCAGCAGTGTACCAGACTCTTCCCTCTGGCTGGGCTGAGCTAAGTGCATACAGGCCGGGAGACACTCGGCAGGAAAAGGCAGCAAACTGCCCTTATTTCAGTTCTCCAAAAAAACCTGCCTGCAGATTGTCCACCTGCAAGTGCCATGGAAGGACACGTCAAGGACTAATCTAGGTGGCAGGCAGACCTCCAGATGTAGGCTGCACTAACAAAAAGCGTGGACCAACAGGAGCAGAAATAAATGAGGGCTGCTCCAAAAGTAATGCCTCCTATTTTTTATTACACTGGCCCATGGTGTCAGAATCACAGAACTGTAGGGGTTGGAAGGGACCTCGAGAGATCATCAAGTCCAAGCCCCCTGCCAAGGCAGGTTCTCTAGTCCAGGTCGTACAGGTAGGCATCCAGACGGGTCTTGAGTATCTCCAGGGAAGGAGACTCCACAACCTCCCTGGGCAGCCTGTGCCAGCGCTCTGTCACCCACACCGTGAAGAAGTTCTTCCGCATGTTGGTGTGGAACTTCCTATGCTCCAGTTTTAGTCCATTTCCCCTCGTCCTGTCCCCACACACCACTGAAAAGAGATTCCCCATGTCCATTTGCCTCCTGCACTTTAGATATTTATAAACATTGACAAGATCCCCCCTCAGCCTTCTCTTCTCAAGGCTGAACAGACCCAGATTACCAAGCCTCTCGTCCTCATAAGGGAGATGCTCCAGACCCTTTATGATCTTCGTGGCCCCCCACTGTACTCTTTCCAGGAGGTCCCTGTCTTTTTTTACTGGGGAGCCCAGAACTGGATACAGTACTCCAG
>WBMW01006034.1:302628-318539 GCA_013396635.1 Penelope pileata
ACAAGACCGGACCCAGCACCGACCCCTGGGGAACACCACTAGTTACAGGTCTCCAAGTGGACTCTGCACTGCTGATCACTACCCTCTGAGCTTAGCCAGTTCTCAACCCAGAGGTGGATGTTGGTGGGATGGCACTAGAGGATGAACCTTCCCACCAATATTCCATTACATTTTGTTGCCGTGTGACAGATGGCAGCAAGACCGTCTGCCATTGAAGTGTGGATGGAGCAAAAGTGTGAAACTGGACTCCTCCATAAGGAAAAATGGCACCCACTGACATCTACTGACGCTTGCTGAACATTTCTGGAGACCAAACAGTGGATGTGAGCACAGTGAGGCGGTGGCAGTGCGTTTCAGCAGTGGCGACTGCAGGTCACCTCCGTTGGTGCAGATGTTTACAACACGCAGGCTCTTGTTCATCACTGGCAAAAATGCAAAGCTAATGGTGGTGACTATGTTGAAAAGCAGTGATTTGTAGCTGAGAATTTTCTCTATCAAATTGTGTTATTGTGCTCTTTGTTTAATTTCCATGGAAACAGCTTGGAGGCATTACTTTCGGAGCAACCTACATAGATCAAAATACTTGGTTCTGAAGGACACAGTGTCTTTACCAGACATATTTCAGGGTTTTTATTTTAACTCAGGACCAACTCCAGCCTGGTTCCATGGACTGAATATCAATTTGTGACGGAGCACATCTCTGAGATCCAGTAGCATCCCAGTTATCAGGTCCTGAACCATGGTAAAAGAAGGGGTGACAGGGAAAGGAGATTCAGAAGCACCTGCCTGATATACCTTAAAACACTAACAGTGACGGTGGCGTATGCTTACTTCCCAAATGAGGAAGACGGCTCAAAGCCTTAATAGAAAGTGATTGTATGGAAGGGTCATGCCTATAATTAGACTCCACTGAAAATGGGTTTACATTGAAATTTCCATTCATTTGGGCTTAAATTAAGTTGCTACCAAGAATTCTGCAGCACCTAGGACTACAATGTAAACAGCATACACATCTCCCATCAGCAAGAGAAGGGAATGCACACCCAGTCCAGCTTCCTATTGTAGACAGCTGAACTCCCTTTCCATTTTTAGCTTGAGCTATGAATGAGCCAGCAGGATTTTTTTTTTTTTTTGCTGTCACAGTGAAGGTGAGATCTCATCTTGCAGCTGTTCTTAATCTTATGCATTTTTAGCCATGGGAATTTGATAATCAGAAGTTTATCCAAGAATAAATCTTCTATAAACACTATTTCTATGCAGTAGCCAGACAGAGAACATTTGAATCTCAAAGACTACGGTATCTTACTATCTCAAAATCCAGTTATGGAACTTTTCAATTTGTTACATGAAAGGGGCATGAAGAAGGAAGAGCTACACACCCAGGGCCTTCAGACAACTCTAAGAAAAACAGCAGAAGAACTGCAGTGAATTCCATCTTGCTGCACCTCACCAAGGAAGTTGCATTTGCTACTGATGGGACAATCTGTTTATTATTCAAGCTTATGAGCGACTGCATCCCCTCCTGCAACAGCACTTCAACATGTTCATATCTCTTATCTAAAGCACACTGAGAAGACTTTTAAGATAAAAGAAGGCTAACCAGTCAAGAAAGTTGATTTTTTTTTTTTTAATCTCAGGGCATGAAAGAGCACCTTAATCCTGACTGCATTAGCTTCCCTAAAATGATGAAACGGATCTTTAGCACTACTGGATTAATACAAAAACATATAAAACGGGTATCTTGATTCTAGTTCTTTATTTCTGTTTTCCTAGAGTATTAGTTGTCCCTTTTCTGGCTTGAGACATTTTACATTAGAGCTAAGATAACAAACACAACATCACGATTTGCTTAAATCCATCTCTAGTTCCAATCTCGTCTTGTAAATGGAAAACAGTCGGCAAAAAGAGTCTTTCAAGACATGTAAGGTTTTAATTTTATTTGTGGCACTAACAGACATCAATATTTTACAGTATATAATATACAGTCATATTAAATGCAGATGGCTAAATATCCTCTTGCTTTCAACATTACAGAGCTATACATTTTAAATTTCAGCTTCAACAACAACAACAAAGAATCTACCAACACTCTGGTCTGCGATTATAAAAGTGTAAATGTACAAACTTCCTCCTCCTCAGTTTCATTACAATATGGGGGATACAAAAAAGCATTTTGATCTCTCCTTTATAAGTTAATCATTTCAATTTAACAAAATATTTTCAAAATATGTACAACAACAACTACCAAAGTAGTTAACATTTGAGAAAGTTGCTGCTATAAATACTCACGGGACAACATACAACAGCCATACAACCGGGAAGCAACGCTTATGCACAACCCGAACAAGAGACAAAGTCCTGGTTCCTGATACAAACCAGCCTCACTTCCTTTTGCAGTGTGGGAATGAATTCTAAAGCCCGGATCTCTATGTAGTGCTCTGAAATCTTATTTATAACCTTCACAGTCTGTTGCAAATAGAGATTCTGTAAGGTGTCGCAGTTTTTAAAGTGCCGTGAATGTTACCTGGGTTCGGTATATCTACGCGTGTTAGCATTCTATACCTCATATCCCATAAGTAACTCTCCAGGAGACACAGCCTCACACTCACTGTGGACTGCCTGCTTTCTCAGAGCTCCAGCAAAGACATAAAGTTCACCTAACCTTGAAAAACAACGACGACTCCAGCACGTGATGATTAAGGTCCCTCATAATGTACCATAACTTTTTTTTGATTGTTTTCTATAGATCTTATTCTCCCTTTCCCCAATTGCTTACAGCCCTTTTCTAAATCAAATAAGAAGCAAGTAAATGGTTTGAAACAGTTACGTATTTTTTAACGACTTGAAATGAATATTACTTTTCAGATAGCTAGCAAAGTCTTTTCATTTTGCCCATAAACACAATTAACTAGTAACGCAGGACTGCACAGTGTTTATATTCTTATTAACCTGCCAACAAGAATAGTTTATTGGCAACCTTAAATATTCAGAGGCAAAACACAATTCCTTGGCACAGAAGCTTTACAGCAGAGCAACACATTTTTCCCTTAGAACCATTATGCAGGAGCACAAAGAAAATTAACTACAACTTATTTTGGCTTGCAGACAAGAGAATAAACTAAACTTCTTGATGTTTTTTTTGCCACTTCAGAACTTGAACGATGATTATGGGTGCATATGGGGTTAGATTTTCCCATTACCTGTTCTTTACACATGATTCAAACGAGGAGAGGGACCTATAACAAAGAAAAGCACATGATCATTCAAGATATTTTTAAACCTTCGACTGTTGACACTGTTAACCAAACATTCTCCTGTGGGGCTGTTTTCAAGCCTAGTCTCTTCATCAGCTCCTTAAGACACAGAGCTTATCTGTTCTTTTTTCTAGCTCTGTCAGTGGGTCTTCAGAAAGGTTATATCCTTCCTTAAAACCCCACACCTCATACATCCGTAAATATCATAGCTGCAATAACATTATTACTAGAAATTTGGCAACGTATTATTCTGAGGACTTTCTTCATTTTGTGGAATGAACAGAGACCCTGGCTGTGAGTGTGCAATACCTGACAGTCAAAAGCTGCGCAGTATTGCATAGCTGTCACTGGTCCCATAAATCAATTGATGAGTACTTTGCTTCCTGATTGAATGAAAGAAACTCCTATAGACTTTGATTCAGGGAAATACTTAAGCAAATGCTGATTCCTTCCTAGTCCTCAGGTCATCTAAGCATATGCCTAATTTTAATGCCAGTGTACTCTTCCAAAATCGAAGTTACTCAGCTTTGATTCCATCAGAGGGATATGCACTAAGGTGGCTGCAAAAGCTAAACAGGAATAATGTATATGATTATGTTTCAGTCTTCCACTTTGGCCTTAGTGGTAGGAACTTTATTCTCAGGGAAAAAAATAGGCCACGGTACAAACTATAAGGTGAAGAGTTCAAATTAAATTTTATCTCTCAATTCAAATGAAGTAGCAGCATGCAAATGACTGTCTCTCACTATGCATGGGAAAGAGAATCACTTTACGTGCTCATTTGACTACCTGTAAGTCAAGCTTGGCCAACCTTCTAGTGGGGCCTCCTGCCCCATTTCCAGCACAGCAGTGCCAACATCAACTGCGGCTTTGAGTCTGTAATTTCTGTCATTGCACCCACAGACACTGATGATGATTATAAGAGAAAAATAATCCAGTCCTAGACAGAGAAGCAGAGAGCTAGGCCGTGCTTCCTAGAAGACACTGAACCCGCCGTAATTCAGATCGATGTATTACTTGTTGGCAACCAACTTCAAATTATCCCAGCATATACCATGGACTTATTGTAATGGGTGCAGTAATTACCTGACCTGGCTCCTCTCATTGCCAACAGAGTGAAATACTGCACGTATCTAGAGTTCATGTGACTAAGTGCCAGTGCTGAACACTGGAATAAATGCTGGTAGATACCGTGATGGAGCCAAATTCATATTGTTAACATAGAAAAGACTGCTTAGATGCGTCTGGTTCTAATCTTCATTAGAAAATTTGTTCTGCAGAATATCTCTTGCATGTACTATTAAAAGGTGGTCTACAGAAATCATTTTTCCATGAGCAAAAGCCTGTTTTTCAGATAGGCAACTTTCCTTCTCCAACTTGTACAGGCACAATCCTCTGTGATACTTCTACCAAGTCCCTCAGGTCTACCTAATATGAGTAGATGGCATGGCAGCATGAGCAACTTTTTAACTTCTCTTTGTTGGGTAAGATTTTCCATCCTGCATGGGCTTGTGCTGCAACTATACCTACAGCTAGACATCTAATGGGTTATTTGCATGCGTAGTTATGTTTTTTTCCACAGATAATCATAGTAAATCCCAAGGCAAGTTATACAGACAAAAATATACATGTAATGTTAGACAGAATTGCAGGAATCTAGCCAGATTATGTTGCATTTTCTGAGACAGAAATAAAAAGTTTAAAAATTAATCATTAGGATCTTAATTGTGTGAAACTGTGAGAAAAGTTCCCTAGTACGATTTAAGAAAACACTAGTTCATCTGAAACAGAGGCTCCAATGGCACAGCTCTGTGATCTGACTCAGCAGAATTAGCCAAAATTTGGTCTCAGATCAGCTGTTTATTTGCCAAATCAACTGATTATCCGTTGTACAGGAGCGAGACTGCACAGCGAGGAAGCAGGCTCCTCGCTAGCGAGACACATTCGTTTCTGAAGTCAGTGAAGTGCCAAGGGCACCAGGTCAGCCATCCTGGTTGGTGGCTTCGCCTCATGCCATCTCCCTGACTTGCCGTTACAATTTGGATGTGCTAAACAAGTAGTAGTTTCCTGGACAGGCCATTTTGGAAACTGAAGAAGAAGGTTCCTTCCTGCGTATTGTGAAGTCTTTTCCAGCTTAGTAAGTTCATCGCTTTCAAATATCACATCTTCACTTCCATTCTCTTTGGGCAGGATATGAAATCTAACCCCTATTCTGGCATGTCTCTGAACTGCACTGCACTAGGGATGAACCATTTTCCTGAGGAGGCCCAACTGGGCTTGGCACCCACAAGAATTTTCCTTTGGGAGTCTGTGGACAGCAACAGCGTGCAATAAAACAGAAGCTGTTTCTCCAAAACAAAGTATGATTTATTTGCCAAAGCAGACACAGTACTCCAAGAAACGGATTAAGGAACAGCCAGAGGACCTATGTGCATACTGTCTTACCCACATTTGGTGTTTCCCTCAAGTTCCTATTTTTGCTCTGGTTTGTTTTTGGTGACCCAGTTACAGTGTGTCTGGTGCAGACCCCAGCTCACAGCAAGGCAGGGTCAGCCTGCAGCCCTCCTTCCTACCCGCACAGTGAGATCCTTTAACCTTAACGTTCATGACTTTAGCAAGCAGCTATGTAATCAAGGGTGGAGTAGAGGAGTTGCCTTTTCACAGATATTAATAGAGCTCAAATTTTTGTTGGGATGCTCCTTATCTAGGCAATACGTTGCTTTTTACGTTTGGTTCCCACGACAGCCCTGTTTGATCTACTTCCATTGCAAATAACCCCTCATAAATAAGGCCAAACTGAGTCATATGTAACTAAGCAATGCAGGTCCTTCCCAGTGCCCCACAATATTAGCTAAATGAATGACTTCACCATCAGAAGCCCTTGCTTCAGAAAACTTTGAGAAGACAATGAAACAGAAATGGACACAACTATGGAATTGAATGACCTAGCTTGCTGTCTAGTTGCTGAAACAAAAATCTAGAAAGCAAAGCCAAAATACAGGAAAAAGACTGATTCAACCCTGGTGCAAAACCACCTCCAGCCACTCTCCATCAAAAACTCAGAAAACTCAGTGCTCCTTGGAGACATGTTCTTAAGTTGTAAAGGGAAAAAAAACCCTGATATGCAGACACATACTTCTACCAATTCAGCTTTTGCTATCACAAATTGTCCTACTGCAGGGAAAAGATCAGAATTCAGCTTTCACTTAACACGGCAAGTTAGGACAGATATTAATACACACTGGATAGAAGCTCTTCAAGAAATTTGACATTTTTACTTTTATCAGTGATCAAGGGCATGAAATCTCAGATGTCAAAGTGATATGATGCCTTTAGCATATACAAGACTTAGCTTGCATATCCAATATATGAAGGACAGCACAATAATAAGAAAATCTTACTTTGTCTTGGACTAAACGTTGCTCTCTTTTATTTTCATAAAAGACCTACACAGTAAGAGATGCGTTCTTCTGTCATATCAATGTCAAAGCTACCAAAAAATTATTCTGTTTTGAAAATGAAAGAAAAGACAGGCACAGTGTTTAGCAGAACACATCAGTATATATCGATTGCTTTCATGGACTGCAAAGGCCATCCAATTGTTTCAAAATAAATCCCCAAGGATATGATAAAGACTTGCTTAAATGAGAAGTGCTATGAGTCCCCTCAGAGACTTCTGCTGGAGTAATGCAGTTGGACGAACAAGGAATTTGGAAAGATACAGAAATCCAAGAACTCTAAGAAGTATTCTTAAATGTCCAAATCCCCTTTTTCTTTTCTTTAAACTGCTGAAGTATGGAAACAAAGGCTTGATCTGGAGTACTACTTCAAAATTTGTAGTCTTCTACTAGTATGCATAGTATAGATGTGTAGTATTTTTTCACACGCAAAGTAACTGTATATCCAGATTTATGTATGCATGCTGATGTAAACGTCCCTGAAAATAAAAGGAATGCAAACTTCACTTGTATGATTCTGTGGAATTTCTGAATTATCAGAAACAAGATTTCTTTAGATAAGAGTTTTTATTGTTAAAATTTGATCATATTTTCTGAATTATTTAAAGAGAACAAGTGAGCAAGGTTACAGCATATTTACACACTTACGGTTGGCATTAGCCAAATCGTGTTGGGAAAATGACATCTGTTTCTGTACATTCCCTAAAGTCTGTGGATCAAAGTTCATTCTTCGATAATGCAGTATGATATTGAGATAACTCCACTGAGGCCAACTGATCTACTTCTCTTTACCCAGAAGTGTAACTCAAGATTAGGAAGAGCAAATTTTGGTCAAAAACATAAGTGAACTTACGCCAAAAAAATCACATCTAGGCAACAGAGCATTTAGCCATCTGGGAGCTGTCTAACCCATGGTAAACCACAGGAGTGATACACGTCATTTAATTAATTAAGTTCAGATTGACATTAAAAGGAACCCACAGTTGTACTGACAGCTCTCAGTATGTGTGACCAAGACTTAGGTGTTGGGAATCAAAGTCTAGGACACATTACTGAAGTTAAGAGAGAATATTTATCTCTAAATGTGCTTCAGGGTCTCATATCTGATCTTTCTTAAATTCACCTAGTCTGAAGGACATCCAGAATTACCTCAGATTCACAATAATGGAAAAGGGCATGGAAATACTTTCTGAAATCATATTCATGCTCTTGAAGAAGTACTGGCTGTTCATGTGGTTGCATATATGCACAAGCCATAATGGCATGGTATAATACCTATTCAAAGGTTTGAAATACAGTCTCAATCTTTGAATCAGTTAGAGAAAACACTGAACATACCCTGTTCTGATGGCAGAAATAAATGCGTGGCTAGAACAGCTTACAAACAGTTCTCAGGGCAGAACAAGGGCAAGTTATTTCATCCAGAAGGAAATACAAAAGTACATTTACCTTTTTTAGCTTTGCTGCTCCAGCACCAGAGCGAATGGCCTCCATCAGGGCTCGCCTTGCCTCCCCAGGGTCAGCTGTAGTCCTGGCTGAGAATTTAGAAGCTGCCGTTGACAGCTGAGCAGGAGGCGGCGGCGGTGGTGGTGGCTGGGCAGGGGCAGGTGGAATACAGAGCTGCTCTTCCTGAGGGTCTCTTGCTTTCTGCAAAGACAGTTCTGCATTCCTAAAACTCTGGAGCTCTTCAGAGGCCATTGATGAGATCTGTTCATGATGCAGTTGAAAGGAGACAGTTAATACCAAGCATGACTAAACTGTAATTACTTGACATTTGATGCACTTTAATTTCAGTACCCCAATTTCACTTTGCTTGAATGACATAAAACATGTAGAGCTTTTGTTTCCTCGTGAGGTTGAACATCTGTTACTACTCATTCACATCACTCAGCTGGGCTGATTACAAGGATTTGGCATTGACTCTGACTCAGAAACTCAATCTTTATTTACTTCAAGCTCCAGCATCCTGTAACTCTTCTTGGCATTTAAGGTAACAGACAGAGAGCTGGACTTGCAATTCATTTGGAAAGAACCACAAGGGGTTTTGGAATCAGGAAGATACATTAAGGCTGCAAGTAGCCACCCAGGAATCTTTTTGCTTTTCACATTCTGGGCTGCACAGCAATAATCTCAAATGGCAGAGATGCTCTTCTGGATTTGAGCTTTAAGATCTGGCTTCACTAATATTAAACCTCAAGTTTTCAGTCACACTGAAAACAAAACAGAACAAAAAGTAGGACAAGAGAACTATGTGAAAGTGCTGAGAACAAAATCAATAGATTACTCTTCCAATTGGCTTTCTGTAGAATTTCTGAACCTGAAATTCCTGCACAAACTACTTACTTGGAAACTCATTCTAGTTTAAATAACGCAGGGGAGAAGGCAATCTTTCAGACTAACCAACTGCCTCAACAAGTATTTTTTCCATTAACAACATTACTAGTAATAATCATGATAAATTATTAGTAATTACAGTGATTTGGCAATTATTAGGAAATTCAGTATCGTGTGCCAAACAGGAGGTTTTCAAGTAGATGCATCAACATTCTGTTTCAGAGAAACTGAGGCACAACCCTTCTCTAGTAAAAAAGGAAAGGACTCATCTCTCATCAAATAATCCAAAGTCGGAGAGCTCCTATGCTCTGTTCCTTCACTGTACACACACATACATAAATGTATGGTAATAACGTCACGTCAGATTAAGACATGGACATTCGAGATGATACGGGAGGGACAGCCCTTTCATCACAGCACATCTATATCCTGCTCTGAGTACATACAAAGATGGTGCTTCATCTAGCACAGGTGACACTGTGAGAAAGAAGCGCACGGTTTCTAGGCAACTTCCTCTAAAATGATGGCAAAAGCTTCTCTGCAGGAGGAAAGTATTCCAAAAAGTCTCTGTGGTGATACAACACCACTTCATTGTCAGAGCTTCTTTCACACTGATCTACATTTATTCCAACTGAATGCAGACTGCAGTTGAGTGTGCATGAAGATGGCTGCTGCGTTGCACGTTCTGCTCTCAAGCTCAGAAGAAGCTGCATCCCAACTGCAGCAAGGCAGTAAGGTATGAAGTTGAGGGAAGCAATTATTCCCTAACAGGGACGAGGGAGACTTTCTACCTAGTGTCAGCTATCTGGATATGTGCTAATGGTCTTAGTCATTGCATGAGGGAAATGGGAACCTCCTTGCCAAATACACATCCTTGGCTGGATTAGTAACTGAGTGAAATCTAAGGCTAGAACAATGCGGGCTTTGGCTATTAGGGATAAGAGATACTTTAATGATTACGTAAATCTTTCAGACAGAAGGAATCATTCTGCTAGGGTTAAAGTGTTTGAAATTTTCCATCAGTTACTTGCATACAACTTGCATACATGGGCTCATATTAACAGAGAAAGAGAGTAAGTCCTAACGTTTTCAGGTAACTGGAGCTGGACGTATACAAAAGGTAATGCAAATATATTAACTACCTTCTCCTAAAGGACGAAAAACAACCCCTCAAAAAGTGAAAGTGATGGTCATTTGACGTCTTCTGTGCACATTCCCTGTAATCCCTCTGGATTTCTACAAGCTTCTTTCTCAGTTAAAAGCACACCAGTTGAAGGAGTGTTAAATTCTACAGCAGAGGGTGGAATCTGACCCTCTCCGCTATCTGTGTAAGTCAGACCTGGTCTTGCATCATAGCACTTCCCCCCTAAACTCTTCCCTTCACAACACAACTTGTAGTTTGCATTTTCTCCAGGTTTATTTGAAACACTCAGTAGGAACAGACTGCACTTAGAAGATCATTTATCATCTTGATTTCTTACTTTTTTCAGCTTTGAGGTACCACTGTGGCCTCTAATTGCTGCTAGGAGGGCGGAGCGCTCATTCTCTGGCTCACCATACGAGGGTTTCTTGTGATTGCCATTTAGCGCGCTGTCTGATACCTAGAATATGAAAATAATATTGTTATTTGATATTTACTTAGAGATACTTTGGAAACGCTACCAGAAGTATTTTTAGCACTTGTACCAGAATGCAAGCCATGAAGACTACTGTCTGCTTTCGTGCCTGCTTCTACAACCTGAGCCCATGCTGAATGGTAAGGATGCATGCAGGTCCCAGTTAGCAGCGCCATCCATGCAGATGCAGTCTTATCCCCTAAGCTAAAATCGGTGGCAAACTAGTATCACCTACTAATACAAAATGGAGTTTCCCTTCCTTTGCAGGTATTTAAGGTTTTCTACGTGCTGTGTGTTCCTTTTTTACGTAACACACTGAAATGCAGGCTAGGCTCCTTGGCTAACCTTCATTACCTCTCCTTCATGCTGTTACCTCTTCCTCCTCTGCCTCTTCTAGCTAGGGCAGCAGGAATGGCGTTGCATAACATACAGGACGTGCAGAATAACCACTGGCTTGGTCTGCATTTTGCCACTATAAATTTTTCAAACGCCATGTGTGCTCCAGCTCCCCCACAACTGTACCAGTTATAAAACCTCTGGTGTCTGACAGGCTGCCTACAGGTTTCTGCAGCCTGAGCAGGCTAAATAAAGTCTCCACTTTACCTTTCTGAGTTTCTCCTTTCCCCCTCCTGTTTGGATGGCTTCCATTAGGGCACTGTGCAGTGATGTATCTTTCGGAATCGGTTTTTGGACAACAGGTTTGAACTTCTTCTTTGGTCCAAAGATATTGGTCTGCACATTGACATCCAATTCAGCATTAGCAGCTGAATCATCGAGTTTGTCATTCTGTTCTGATTCTGCCTTTGCTGTCACACCATTGAACTCGGGTGGTGCTTTCAGTGAACTGACTTGCATGCTGTCGGCAGGAGGCCATTTAGTGATTCGCAAAGAGGAGCTGAAAGTGGGTGAGACTTCTTGGTGATCAGCTGACTTGAGAGAGGAGGCCGAGTTACTACGAGGCAAAGTCTCGCATTTCTGGTCAAACAGAAGATGTGTCTTTTTCTCTGCTATACCTTGTTTGCTGCTTAAACTCTGATCATCTTCTGTTCTGTTGTTATCCTTTGAAGAGGATTTAGTAAGTGGGACACTGGCATTCTTTTTATAGAAACTGGCAGAAGCTGCTTGATTTGGTGCCCTGATGTTAACTACTTTGTTTTCCATGCCAGAATTATCACCAGGTGTGAATCTGTGGGACGCTTTTTGACTGCAAGTAAAAATACTTGAAATTTTTTCTCTTGTTTCTGCTGGTTCTGTTTCCACAGGACTGTATTTGGCCACAATAATACATCTTTTAGGGGAAACTTCTGCTTCAGTTTTAACCTCTCCTGCCCCATGTTTATTTTCATCTTTCTCATGAAAATCTGCAGAATCAGACTTAAAGGTAGGTAGGTTGATGTGTTTTGCAATGGCAGAGGCGACATACTGACTTGAAGTTCTCCTATGAGGCTTTAGAAATGGAAGCTCCAGCTTGTCCTTATTAGTGGCTGGGACCACTAATGGTTTTACCTGAGACTGCGTAACTGGAAGAGGTGGTTTGGTCTTCTCATTCTCAGACTGTTTTTCACCTACCTGGGAAATAACAGTTTGTGGTGCTACAGGTTTTGGAGCTGCAAGACAAACGGGTTTGCATTCTTGTTTTATAACAAAAGACTTAGAGTTTGTGGTAACTGCTGGCTTTTTAGCAAGATGCTCAGCAGAGTCATCACTTTGTTTTTCCATAGAACTTGACCTCCAGAATTCCTTCACTTTCCCAAGAGGAATTTCCTCGCTTTCACCAGTAGAGGTACCTGGTATGTTCTTACTGACAACAGCCTTTGGGTTGTTGATAAGGTTGCCTAGCTCATCTATTTTAATGGCACCAGTGGAGACAGAGAGTCCTCTATCAAAATGTTTTACTTCAGGTTTGGGAGGGACAACTTTAAAGGTTGTCAAACCCATTTTGGGTTCATAATTTGTTCCCAAACTCTGGGCACGATGACACCATGGGGGTGTTGATGGGACTTCTTCTACTTCAATTTTTTTTGCTGGTGGCCTTTTGATTTCTAATTCTGATTTACTTTTTTTCAGAGGTCTTTCCCTGTTACTACATTCATTAAATGGATTTATTTTCTCTTTTGCTATACTTATTTCAGTTGCAGTCTTGGAGTGAGATGGAGTCAGCTTAGACTTACGCTCCTCAGACTTCATACTATGTCTGGGTGGGGCTTCCCCTCTTAAGTTCTTTTCACTTCTTTTTTCAAAGGAGGATGTGAGAGATTCAAACATATCTCTCCTCTGTTCCACGGGTAAGTGACTGAACTCGTTTTCTGATGGTTGCTGATGTATTACGTCCTTGGGTATACATACAGCCCCACCATCTGTGTGCCCCTTGTCAAAGGAACCTGCATTGTTGTTTTTATTTGTTAAGGTTCCTTTGTTGGCAGAGTCAGCTGATAAAATCTGTGAACCTCTTGTCTCTTGGTTTCCAGCTGAGTTATAGATGGCAACTTCTGGAGCATCATCTATGACTGTTACTGGAACAGAAGTGGCAACGTTTTGGGGAGCCTCAATTTTTCTTGTACGTGGGCTCAACACTTCACTAATGTACTCGGAGTCAGAGTTACTTGTAACATCCATTGCTGTAAAAGACACATATAATTTTACATATGGGCAATATTTAGGCACTATGACTTCAAATTACACGAACAGCTGAAATACAAACTTACCCAGATCAGATATTTTAGTTACAATAAAACTAACAGGAATATATTTATGCCTGTATTACAAAAAAGGAGAGATCTTTTTATTGTCTGGCTGCTGATTAGGATCAGCCAAAATATTCCCGCAGTCCTTCTTCGGCCAGTGGGAAACATACAAATGCAGCTGAAAGCAGAATTTAATCTATTGTTCATACCTTATCTTTGACTAACTTCTCTCAGTGATAAACATTTCACCACATGACTCCAAAGGAGAAACATTTCTGAGAAACAGTGAGCAACTCCAAATTATGTTTCCCAGACCTGGTTAGTAATAACAACCCAGCTGAAGGATTTCCTTGAGCAAGCAAACAAAGAAACAGCACTTGTATTTTTTTCTCCATTCTTTCATTTTCCTTCATTACCAATGACTCCAGAAGCCTCATTGTGCAAGAAGCTTAACTCCCCTCTCAAATTTGCTAGTTTAAATCAAGGGTTAGAACATATAAGGTAAGAAATGGCAGTGTTAGAAAAATTTGAATTGGAAACAAGTTCGTTGCAAAAGTTCTGAAATAACGATGGAAAGTTTTAAAAAAGTACTGAACATCACTTGATGACACACCATTAACAGTGAAATGTTTTTATTTATGGTAGGAAAAACAAAAGCACTATATTGCTTTGTGATGAGATTTTATCTCTTCCCATCGTTTCTTTTCACATTTTTCAATTTTTAACTTTATAACACACGTCTTCTAGCGAAGAGGAGGCACTGGGTACAAACATGTCCTCCCTTCTCCATTTCACTATGTTAAAATATGCCATAGAAGGACTGTTTATGAAAGACAGCTAAATTCACTACTGATTTAGCTTCACTGAAGTAAATGGAATTATACCAAATTTAGCCCACAAAATGCATTCATAAACTGTTCATCTCTTTCATCTGGTAGCAGACACCAAAACACAATGACAATCTGATAAGCAGCTTGAAAAATATTCCGTGCTGGTGCGTAAAGAGTGGCTGCCCCAGAAGCAAAGAGTAAGTGCCCACTTTGGGTGGACCACACTCTGTCTCAGGCCTGAGTTGCTGCTAGGGATCTTATTGAGAAAGGTGGAGATGTCTCAGAGTGCAGTTTGGCTGTGTTTCTCCCATCTGTGCCTACGTCTTTTGCACCTCAGAGGTTGCACAGTCCCCTACCTTCTAAATCTTCATCCAGATCGGCCAAAGTCTGCTGCAGTTGTGCATCAATGAATATATCCTCATTCTCACGCTTAGCTGCAGCCATTTCTTCAGTTCTGTTGCTAAGTAAAGAGAAAAAAAAGTTGGGTCTCCTGCTTTTTTGCTTTGCACTGCTGCTCTGAAATATACTCTCATTTCAGCCCCTTTGGTTCCACTGGGGTTCTGAAACCCATTCCCCAAAGCATGAAAAATACGCAGCCTTAGACACACAAACCACACAGACACATTCACTCACATCTAGGAGGGATCTCAGTGATGCCTGAACATACTCCGTGTGCTGGTGATCAAAAGATTAGGATTAATAAACTCCAGCACAAAGAAACGGTCTGGCTTCACTGTGAAGCATGCAATTCAGCCAGACTGCAGCAAAGCAGCATACACTGAGGCAAAGTTTTAGCATATCCATGTAATTTTAAAGCAGACCACTATCCATCCTGTGCATACACTGTGCCAATAAATCTGCACCTTAATTAAATAAAAATTGCACGATGATGAAAAATAAATACAGCTAAATACTGTTAGACAATCACTCTGCATCCTGGGGGGAGGGAAGGGAGGAGTAAAGAGAAACTAATCCCTTGAGAGCTGTTTCTAATGAAACATATCAAGTGGCCTGATTTTGCCAAGAAATAACTCTACGGTTTTTGATGAAGTTGTACAATGATCTAAAAACAAGTCTAAAACCAGAATGAGTGCCAAGTGTTGTCTTGGCTTATTAAAAGAAAAAAGAAAAAGAAGATGAAACTAAGAAAAATCTTAACAAAAAAATAACTAAAAAAAAATAAAAAATGTGCATAAAAACCTGTTACACAACAGACCTTCTGTTTCTTAGGAAGAAGAATCTTGACCAGCAGAGCTTTTCTATCTAAATCACTGAAGCCAGGATTTCATGCTGGCAATTCATTTTTCCAGATACCTGCGCCTCACCTGAAGTTAAAACGTCATCTGTGACACTGCCTCTAAGTTCTGCCCTTGAGATTAGCCTGTTGACAAAATAATTTTCCACCTAACCACACCTAACCTGCTCTGGTCTGGTGAAGCAACTTTGCCCTTTTCAAGATCAAGCCCTTAATATCACAGATGAAGTAACAGACGACTTTATTTTTGGTAGTTTACCTGAAAAAATGTTGCCTTTCTGCTACCCTTTAAGATAATCTTCTGAATAAATATTCGTGGATGTTTCCTGACATTGATGTAAATGATCTGTAACAGTGTATCTTCAATTTTTGCCTTTTTATTGTTTCATTTTTCTCTTGCTCCTAACAGGACTAACTGAAAGCACGTGCTCAAGCACCAGGTATTTAATTTCATTTATTTCGGGTTTTTTTTTTTTTTTT
>WBMW01006034.1:318558-461920 GCA_013396635.1 Penelope pileata
TTTTTGCATTCACCTCTCCTTTCCTTGCATCTGTAGCAGCCCTGGAGTCTGATTCCTTTTCCTAAACTGAGATGAATTCAAGGTGGCAAAACTACATATATCCCTAAATTGTTTCCTAAATTGGAATCTGTCTTCAGAAATCTGTGTTTATTGCTTGAATACAGAGGGGGAGACACAGTGCTGCCATACAGGAAGTGTACTCTGTGTGGAACATCACTTCTTCCAGCTGCCATTGATCAGAGCTTTGATGGGTCCTGAGCACCCCCGGGAGCCAACGTGAACTGAAGCTCAGTCCTCATACCACAGGATCATGATGAACTGAGCTTTCTTCAGGATGGATTAAGAAAAAGGTGGCACAATTCAGTCACAAAGTCTCTAATGGAAGCAAGTGGTGCTGTAAAACAGCAGTCCTGCTGTACCCTGCAGCGCTCACACACACAAATCAGAGACCACTCATCTGATAAACTGACAAAAAGATTTAAGCTTAACGCAGTATTCAGATTGAAGTAGAAGTCCGGCAAAAAAACCTCACAACTTAAAGGTGGCAATAAGTATGAACCACCTGAATGTCATATTGTTTTTGCAGTGAAAAGTTTTATAGAATTATAAAAAAATCTTGCTCTCCTGAGTGCATTTTAAAACCATTTATTTGCAAATTAAAAGAAACCATTTTCAATGAGAAAATGATTCAAACTGTGCACCAGCTAAACAGTATGTCAATTCAGTGTGGAAGGCAAACATTGTTTTCTTCTTCAGAAAACTATTCTCATGGGATAGTTGTCCACAGCTGGAAGCAAATTACTGACCTTCACTGAGACTCCTTCTCTAAGCCACCACGAAGAAGGTGCTTCAGGCTATGGTTTGAGAAAACCTTGGAAGATAAATGCGTAAACCCATATCTGTCAGAGAATGAGACCTGATTTCCTGAAGGCCATGCTAGTTCACCACCTTTTGGCACCCCATCCTATCTGTCCATTGCTTGACTGCTCTTCAACACAGCCAAAATCTGTATTACTGAGGTTATTGGTATTGGGCTTTCTCCAGCAAATAATAAAAATAATTGGCTTGAGGATTTTATGGGCGACTTGTCAAGGAACACATATCTGGGGCTAGGAGAGGGAGTCTTGGATTCCAGATAGGCAGTATGGGTTCGCTGCAATGACCAGCTCTTTTCTCATTACAATTCGGGAGAATCTTTCAAAGACTCCTTATAGAAAAATCACCTTCTCCTTGATGGGCACAACAGTCAGCAGAGGTTTCTTTCATTACCCTCTGTGCACTTGTGCAGTGACTATACGTAATTTGCCTCTCAATCTCTACATCAATCTCCTTATCTACACAACTGGGATAATACTTTCCAATTCAGAGAATTTTTCTGAAGGAAAGAGAACAATGCAGTGAAAATGAAAGGATTCCTATTCTTTTACAGATGGAGCTTCAGAAAAAGCAGATCTTTCCTTGTGCATTTCCAAATTCCTAAAAGAGCTATTGTTTGATTCATCTCCAAACTCACCTAAAAAGCAAGCCAGAAGGTACATATTAATCACAGAGCTCTTCTTGAATTTCTTAGCATTGGGAATTTAAAATGCGATATGTGTTTTGGGAGGTGAAAGTCTGGTAGTTTCCAGCAGCTCACATGGTTTATAAATATGCCTAAAAAGACTCTTTCACACAACAGTATTTGGGAAAGGAAAACAAGACTGCCTCTAATTTTTTTTCAAAGTCTTCCTCCCTTCTAACGCTATACACTTTTCTTTTGTTGACAGCTCTGTCTTGGTCAGAATCCAAGAAAAATATAGGACTTATTCCAGTACTATGTTTTACATTCTGGACAAACATTACCAGTGGCATTTTCTCACACATACTTTTTTTGACTTAGGGGAGAACTTGATAACCTTTTTGCTGCCTTTCTGGTAAAACCCAAGGCGATAAAAATGGTGAGCATTTAGCACAAGCTCAAAATGGCAAACACGCATGGTTTCTGGAAGCCTGCTCACTTATTACTTATGTAGATTAGCCGAGATTTGTGCAGGAGCGCAGAACTGAGCAGAGTGACTACTAAACTACAGCCTTTAGTGCTCCACTGAGCTCAGGCTACAATACATAATTACTCCTCGGCAGTCACTTGCACAGTTGGAGAGAAAATGAAACTTACTGCAGCATTTTGTCAAATTAGTGCCATGGGAGACAGACATTTATGAGAAAGTTTACATTCTAAGAAAGAGAGAAAAGATCCCTGATAAATCTTGCTTGATATGCATTAAAAAGAAGCCTCAAACAGTTAAAAGACAACAGATTTGCAATGACAGAAGCTGCCATTTTGTTCTGTTGAGAGCAGCTTTATGTGGGGGTTTGCAAATGACACAACCGACCCATGTTTCTTTGGGCACCTCTCAGGAGTTCTGGAAAACCTCCCATATGGAACCGCAGGTAGACCACAACTTCCAGCGTAACTGAGAAAACACAACACAGAGCTATGTAAACTGCAGGAAAGGGACAGAGGAAGAGATTCAGTTGTTCAGCTGGGGCAGTCTGCCATTTGAAATACTGCAGTACACTCAAGACATCTGTGTGGGGCTGGCAAACATACCTGTTTGAGGTATGATGGAGTCACCTGATGGAGACCCATGAACTGCTGGAATGGAGCAGGCAAGTGAAATGGCAGCAGACATTTCTCAAATTCACTGAATGCTTCCCAAAGTCTCACTCACTTTGCACCACCTTTTCTAAATCAAAGTCCTGAGACCATGGTTCCTCTAAATTACTAGCTGGAGAGGGCAGACAGAGCCACTGTAAATAACAGTAGAATGCAGAAAGGCTCACAGTGCAGTAGCACACAAGGGGAAGGAGTGGCTTCTGTGAGGCCAGGTTCAATGGACATGAGGGCATTCAGCTCTTCATGTGTGTCTTAAGCAGCCAACGGGGACTGACTGATGTGGAAGGCTGGTATTACGGTGACTCTCAACTGAGCTTTGGAGTATCTGGGCTACCTTCCCTGCTCTGAGTGCCTCCTCAGTATGGTACTGGGGATTTAGTTGAACCCCGCTGCATGTATCCACATTCTTCCTCTTCAAAATGTTCTAATATTCTCCTTTTAGATAAATCCTGGGAAGAGAAATGCTTCCACCTGGAATCCATCATAGCTGGTGTTACAGAAAAGACTGATGTTGCATGATTTTAAGTTGTAGAAAGTATGGTTGAGAGTGCATCCTTTTTGAATATGACTTTCTATCCAAAAAATTATTGTTTATTAAATTATTATGTTTATTAAATTATTATGATTATGTACTTGCTTTGTGATTGATACAGCAAAGTACTCTTCAAAAGTGGAGGCAACTATTTTCCAGAGTTGTCAAGAGTTTACAAAATCTTAGGGATCATTTTTCCATTCTCTGTATTTCTTAAACCAGATTACTTTTTTTCTGCAGAAGAGCAGTTAGTACAAGGAGTGGACTTTCTGGTCAGCGAAGGTACGACTGGACCGATGAGATTCTCCTTTTCTGCTACCTGCTGTGAACCTGAGCATAAAGTTTTGAAGTTCCAGCTTCACATGACCAAAGTCTGTTGAAGTGCTAACAGCAGAATGCTAATACTCTGGAAAACACATCCCACTTACAACTGCCTAGACAACGAAGTCATCAGTTGTCTTTCGTGCAAGATTTGTCAAAGTGGCAGGAACTGGGGAAAAAAGCACATACATTTTCACATTCTGTTGACTGCCACATAACCTCGCTTTTCATGTTCTTCAACAGCCAATTAAAAAAACGCTGCACATAATTTTTGAAAGCATTTCTTTCCAAGTTTTTAGTTGGTGTTCTGTTTCTAGCTCTGTGAGACTGCAATGGTCTTTAGGCTGCATTTATATTTCTGCTGAATAAAAATAACCAGAAATTAGATTAATCTGTTTTCCAATTCTAGAATACATAGGTCCAGTAGTGCCCTCAGTTACAACACCACCAGATTAAAAGAAAAGAACTTAAAAAATGCAGAGAAGGAGGAAAATGAAGTAATTTTTCTGCAGCAGCTATAGATTTATGGTCTTTTTACAGTCCTCCACGTCTACTGGTCAGAAATAGAAAGCAAATGAAAAAGCTTTTGCTTATTTATAGTATCATTTTGTGTTTTTGAGTCCCTTAATGCTAGAAATCTCTAAGCTTGTTACATACCAGGATGATTTAAGCTTCCAGAGCCCCAAACATATGTCTCATACGTTTCAGGGTGCTCCCA
Source organism: Penelope pileata (assembly GCA_013396635.1). NCBI lineage: Eukaryota > Metazoa > Chordata > Aves > Galliformes > Cracidae > Penelope > Penelope pileata. The sequence goes on from WBMW01006034.1 coordinate 322,786, forward strand.
TAGGCTGCAGAAGCGGCAGCTTGCAGTTGCTATACAGCTGGAAGCAAGCCCCCGCTCCCCCTCCCCACACCAGCCTCTGGCAGCAGCTTCTCAATAGGAAAGCCCGCAGGCAGACGGGGTTGCCAGAAATAGTCAGGGAAGTGGACTGGCTTTACTTAAATCTTAATACAGCAACGTCACCTGGGCACAGCAGCACTGCAGGTTAAAAGATGGTGCAGTGAGGTTAAATAACTTCTCTTGGTTTACACAGAAAAATATGAGAGAGAGCGAGGACCAGAGCCCTTTGCTGCGCCCTTTAGCAACCCAAGCTGCTTCCTAACGCGCAACATATTGCACAGCTCTGAACTATAAGGCAATTTTTTCAGCCGATGAGTTTAACAGAAAGGCTGATAGAATGTAATCTTACTCTATAATGATTGTATCTATTACTTAACCATAATATCATTAGTACCTTCCCTCCATGAACATCTGCCAGCAAAAAAGTGCATGAGAATATCCAAATCTGGAGAGTTTTCTGGAACAAGGGGAAAGGGAAAGCCAGAGATAAGGAAGGAAATTAGTAAAACTATGTAAGAAGCAGAGGCTTGCAAATCTGTCAGACATCTGGGTCTTAATTAAGTAATTTTTCATCCCCAAAGTTCTCCCTGTCACTTTAACCCCTTCTCTTCTTTTCTCCCCTTCAACAGTACATTCCTGTTTTCAAAAAAGTACCCAGCTAAAATAAAACCCATCTTATGGAGAAATGACAGAATAACTACATAGAAATATTTTCTAAGATTGCTACAAGTGCCATGTAACTATATAGAACATATCTGTGTGCACAAATATGTATATATATATAATATATACGCATACTACATATATATACACACTGCTCTTTTCATTAGAGGTTTTCCCTCTCTTTCCCAGCTGCCTTCTGCCACTCACAATTATACTTTTTCTTCCTCTGACCTGCTTCATTGTTAAATTCTCTCCAGCTACCGCGTTCTCTTTTCCCCCTGTCCTTCCCAAGTGGAATACAAAACCTTGTAACATTTGAATTTGAATGGGCTGAAAATTAAGCAGAACAAGTTCACCCACCCCTATCCTTTCAAACATTTGTTTTAATCGAACTCATCAAAACCCAAAGAATTTTGTAGCAAACAGCCGAGTATTTCTCAGGTTGGTAACAAAGAGGACTCTTTTCCTTCTCCTCCCCACAGCTCCTGCTACCACAACCAGAGCCAAAGGTAACAAATTCTCCCAAGAGAAAAGGAGGAAACGGGATTCTCCCTATCCAGATCCAGAGCATGAACTGATCTCCGCAGGGTTCCCCCACCCCCACCCCATGCCCTCAATTAGCTGTACGTGAAAAAACAATCCTCCTTCATGGCTACTGACACAGGAGGAACTCAAGGGAGGGGAAAATCCCTTTTAAGCCTTTGGAGGATATTTTATCTTTTTGTCCCTGACAAGTCACCATCTATGATGATGCATTTATTTAGCTTTAAAGCTAGCAAATTCCCTTTAGATTTTAATATACCTACAAAACCCCCACAAAACTTTTCTAAACTTTAATAAAATAATAGAAGTGTTTTTACTGCTCTGAGTGAGGCTGGTGGGACAACCCACTCTTAAGGCCCCTTAAAAAGCTCTCATTTCAGCTGCTTATACCAGACATCTCTGATAGGTGGCAGTCCAAACGCAACAACTTGCATCACGCCCATGATCATTCTATCATTTTATTTCTGCCAAAATCCTTAAACGTCTTTGAAGAACAGAGTGTGGAGGAATCATAGAGGCGCATTCTCTGTCATACAGACACATGCAATGCTGTTTGAATGCACAGTTCTCTGACATAAACGGGCCCCGTGTGGTCTAACTGGTCACTGGTCTGCCTCGACTCTGCGCATCACCTCTCCTTCCCTAAAGTAGGACAATGCTACGATGCCTCCTCGTCATCTCACATGAATACTGCGAAGAGAAATTAATTAAAGTCTGCATGGCACATGGATCCTCGTGTGATGAGTAAGATAGAAAGAGCAAGAGGAAATTAAATAGTCCTGTCGCTAGAAGGGGATGTGAACTCAGAGCAAACAGTGGTATACCTGCTCCATTAATTGAGCTCTGAAACTTAGAAAACAAAAAAGAGCATGATCATTGAACTAGAGATTTTATTATACTGCAAGAAAGTGGGGGGGAGGGGATTAAGGTTAAAGGGGGGAAACTAAGGTTATACAGACAGTCTTAATATTAATGTTACCTAACTTTGAGCGTGTGACTTAGCATCCCTAATAACATTATTTTAAAATAATTTTTAATGTGTAATTATTTATAAAGCTCCAGACGGTAGGTGTGCATGATGCTTTATAGGCATATAAAATTGACTGATCCCTGCCCCAAGGAGCTTGCGTGATGACACCATACAAGGGATGGGAAAGGAGGGGGTATGGGAGGACAGAGTTGCAACACTGTGAGATCATGAGATGTGCTTACTGCTACATAAGCAACATTTCAGCTTCTTTGTGGTTTTCTTGTTACTCATTTAATACTATATATTAAAATTTGGTGAACAGATACATAACACAAATCAACTGTAAGGAAGGATACGAAGAAAGAGAATTATATTGTACTGTGTTCAGAGTCAGCAGTTACTAAAACATTCACAGCCAATATTGCATGTAGTCAATTATTTATAGGGGTTATCCCATGGCACCTCCAGCTGAGATCAGGATTCTGCTCTACCAGGCGCTGTACGAACACATTGTGAGATACAATAACTGTGTGAAGAATTTTACTGTAAAAACAAGAGTGGCTGACAGGCATATGAGAGGCAGGGACAAAGATGGTTTAATAGGTTAGAGGCAGAACCAAGGGTAGAGGGATTTGATACTCTCTGTGCTAACTCTTATACGTATTTGGATTAAGACTACTTGAGCAAGAATCCCAAAACAAAACAAAAAAGGGTGCATGTGCAAGTGGCTCCCATGTACTGGTAAACAAGACCATGGAGGAAATAACCCAGACTGGAAACTCCTGGACTATGGGGACCTTCTTTTAGAAATCTCTGTCTCTTTTCTCTGGGGACTGAACTAGACTTGAACTCCTTTGCAATTGTCATTTCTGAATGTGCAAAGCTTGCACATGCCATTTCTGCCCTGGCCATACTAGTATGCTGCTATGTGCAGACAAACCTATTGCATGTTGAAGTCTGTACCCTTAAACACTCACAGCTTTCCCTGACTTCTGTAGCAGATGAGGTGCAGACCCTGCTGTGATACTCTAAAGCCATCAGACATCTCTGCTGCACTGAGACCACTCATGCTAACCAGTGAATGATTCCAGAAGCTCCAAGAAAAGTAAATTTAAAAATACATGTACAACTAAACAAAGTAAGCAACACGGCAAAATATTCCCCATGATCTGGAGCTCAGGCTAAGACCTTGGAACAAACCTACCTAAGAACTGTGGACTTCACTGTCCTCTTCACTGAAGTTAGAGTGCACATGCAAAGAACCACTTGGTCCTTCTTTATAGCCTCTTCACACTCTAAATATAATCTGCTTCCACTTGGGGGTGGATTTTATTACCCACACAGTACAAAATCATCTTAGTATACAGCATTATAGTTATTTCACAGGGTGAAAAGCCCAAGCTTTAGTTAGCTTTACAATTTAAGGTAAATACTTAAATTATTCTTATTAACATTTCCCACTCCCCCCCTAAGCCTGGGCCAAATTAGTCACTAGCTACAATTTCTGTTTTCAGCAGAGCTCAGACTCAAGAGGGACTCCATTTCACTTCTGTGAACTACTGTTTCTTTATAATAGTGGCAGGTTCTTCAAACTTCTTTTTTGTTTTCCTTTTAGAATTGAGTTAGATCTTGGTACATGGACTAGGAAAAGACAAAAAGGAATTGTGAAACTCCATGTAAAATTTTCCTTGAAGTTCTGTAGCTTTTGAAACACATTTAAAACTCTGAATAGCTTGGTATCGATTATTCATATGAACTGCACTTTGACTCGTCTGGGAATTTAGAAGGCTGCTTTGGTCCTGAAAGCAGTTCATTCATCACAAGAACTACATATAATCTCAGAGCTCCCAACAGATTTTATCACCGGTGTGGTGGCTGCTCTGACGAGAGTTGAAATTGATGTTCTCCAAATTTGGCTGTACTCAAAACTCTACTCCAAACTAATTTGAATTCCATTAAAACAAGAATTCCATATGAATAGCTTAAAAAAATAGCTATTTTTTTCTCCCCTCTTTATTTGGGAAGTGGCTTTTAAAAACTTAGCAAGTTGACCTCAAAAGGATTTAGAAGAGCACTATTTTCAAAGCTGGTTTGTTTAAAAATATAGGTTAGAAGTGGAACTGGATTTACCTTCAGACATTGCTGGCACATCCAGTGCACAAAAGTTTACAAGATTTTACTATCAGTATCTGTGCTGTGGCAGCCTAAGTGGCTGCTGCCATGAGACTAAATTCCATCACAAATGTTAGACTTCTGCTCTACCCTAAAGCTGATTTGAAACAATTTTGCTGTCCCAGAGCCTAAAAAACCCCACAATTCATGAAAAATAAATCCTCTCTCTGAACAACAAAATTGTCTCCTATTTCAGCCTAAAACCTTTCCTTTGTAATTATGGTCACATTAGATAAATACAGAATATTCAGAATAGTAAAGTAACATAAATTCAAGTTAGAAGCCTAGTCCAACCTCCTGCTCCAAGGAATGATAGTTTCAATGTTAGCTGATTCTGTCCAAGGCTTTGTCTAGCAGAATTCTGAAAAATTCTACGCATGGAGATTTCCTGACCTCTGTGGGTAACTTTCTCCACTGCTTAACCACTCTTATTTTGAGGAATTTCCTCCTAATATTCAACAGCTAGTGACTACTGCTCCTTTCACTGTGTACCCCAAGAAGCCTCTACATCCAGGTTCTTCACAGCTCTCCTTGTGTGTGGTGACAGTCTGCAAACAGATCCCTCCTTATTCACATTGCTTTTCAAGATGAGCGACCCAGTTGCCTCCTCTCCCCCTGATGCCTCACTGCTCCAGCACCCCCACCATCTCTGTGGCTCTCCTGCAGACCCTCTCCAGTTTGCCAACCTCTCTCTTGACCTGGTGGCCCAAGGCTGGGTGTAGTACTACAGAATGGGACTACTAAATGATGAGCAGGGGGGATAATGACCTCCCTGACTGTGTTGGGCTGTGCTCCTGCAGCCCACTATGTCACACCATCTTCCAGCATCCATTCCTCCTGCTTGGCAAGTGGCAGCCCTATCAGCCAGATAATGGAACGGCTCCCCAGGTCAGCGGCTTTTGCAAATTCCGTTAAGAATGCATTTTCTCTCATTGTCCTGTTGTGTCTTCCATAAGTACTCTTTCCAAATACTAAAAAAAATATGAGTTTGTGTGCAAAAGGCAAATCCAAAATCTAGAAAAAGTCCAAACTATTTTCCACTCATTAGGATTGTTCTTACAGGGCTTTGTCTTGATGCCTTCACTCAACATTATGGTAATCTTTTTTATTTTTATTTTTATTTTTTTTTCCCCTAGATGTACAGTTTTCCTCAACTGTTTAGACCTTGGATTTTGAGGAAAGCTGGGACAGCTTAATTATCTTAGTACTGAAATTAATGGGTTGCTTTTTTGGATCTAGTCTGGAATGTCAACTGTAGCTACTATACTAGTCTATCTAATCCTCCAGAGACTGTATCAGGACCTAAGAAACTGCAGAAGGACAAATCACAAGAAAAATGTATTAATGATCAAGTATCTAAATGAGACTTGACCTTGCTTCCCTTGATATTGATGAGAAAAGAAAAGCCCTGAAATCATTCCAATAGGTTAAATACTGACTTTGGCCTAATTTATCCCTAATTTATCGTCCACTGCACGATCCAGGATGAAGTTCTCCCTCAGAAATGTGTGGAAGGAAATAACTAGGTCATGACACATGCTCTTATGAAGGGGCTACAGATTAGCAGCTGAATGGAGAGAGACCAGAAAGCACAGACTTTGTGTCAACTGAGAATTCAGAGGAATTTCTGGCCTCTGTCCCATGACTCGGCAGCATCACACAGAGCGGATCCCTGTCAGTATTACCAGGCCACCCTCCTTGCTGGAGGCACAGCTTCCTTCCTATTTGGCTAGTTTATATTTGCAAAGTCCTATAAATTTGGGTTCCCACTGCAGCCCTGCCACCAACTATGTGAGTTTTGGCAAACAAACAGTGTCAGACTCACTTCTGATTGAGGGAAGTTTCTAGTTGAATTCCAGGTTCTCGTATTTTCTTGCAAAAACTGCAGTAAAATGTTTGTTTATATCAAGAAAAAAAAAGAAGAAAAGAAAAGGAAGAACGTGTTCAGAAAAAAAATCCAAGGTACAACACTGGTGGAGGTTAGCATTAGGTGAACATACATATGCATGCACACACCCATAAACAAACCCTCAGATTTCACTGAATACAATCCTTTTCTACCTGGCTTTCAATGGCTTGAATTTTTCCATTTTATATTTTTCCTTTTATGACCTGCATGTTATTTTTCTAGATCAATACAAAATATAATTTTAAGTACTTCATATGCTATCACAAACCAAATTGTAACAAAATTACTTGAAACTTTTTGCAGAAATCAACTTTGGAGGGCAGCAGTCTTTAGCAAGAAAGTTAACTACAAGCTCAAGCAGAAAAGTGACCTTTGCCTGTTGCTGCAAGTATGCCACTGGAGGGGATTTGGCAGTAAGCTTTTTCAATGGGAGGAGTCACTTGGCATTGGTACTGGTTTATGAAAGAGCAGAAGAAAGTAGAAGATGGTGGTTTTCTTAAACAATTCCCTACAAGGAGGACATGCAAGAGATTTTCCAAGAGTTGACTGCAAATGAATTCTTACCTCTGTGGAGCACTGTCATATCCCATGCTGTTGCAGTAGGTGCTCTTCACAGGGCACGTTTCTGCGCCACACATCACATCTGCCTCGGTGGAGTCCATGTAGCCATTGACCAGCTTGATATCTCTCAACTTCATACTGTCATTTTGTGAATCCAATGACACAATGTCAGATGGGGAGCTCACAACACCCGAGTCTTCAGTGGTGTCCTCAGATGCAAAACAGCTGCTTTCTGATGCTGTTTCTTCTACCTCTGATAGCTCCAGAACTGTATCATCCGCTACATAGAAATTATCATCTGCAGGCAGCGGGCTCTCTAATTGAAATACAGCAAAGAAAGTTAGTTGAAAGTCATTAGGAAATAGAGATCCATTACTTAGTAACTATAAAATTAATACATTAAATCCATTAGAAACAGTAGAACGGAGCTCAATATCTGTATATATTATAGAGATGATTTGCAAAGTGACAAAAATTCCATCTTTCTTTGCTTTCAGAAAGGTGGTTTGCTGTGCACATCCTGTGGAATTTGGGTTCTTACCATCTTCCTTACTTTTCTGAAGAAACAACTCTTCAGGGACAGCTGCTCAGGGAATCAGAGAAATGTGAGCTCCCAACACCTTCCAGTGAAGTAGGAAGGTAAATTTTAAGTGAGGTGGTATGTATAAGATTAAAAAACAAAAACAAAAAACAACATTCAATCAGCAATAAACCAAAGTTTAAATGATGCGGTGCAAAAAATCATTCCTGTTATCACTTCTGATGACATAATCTCATTAACCCTCTTAAATGCTGCCAAATGGATAATGACATTTCCCATAAGACTATACAGAGGCAAAAACAGGCAGCATTTTCCAGGTAGGACACTGAACTGGTAAATTAAATCTACTGCTGGCCTACTGGATGAGTCACTTTATTTTACCACCCTTCAATTTCCTACATGCTAAGTGGGAGAATAACAATCATCTCTTAGCAAAGCATAAAAAATCTAGTAAGTGTTAGAGAAAAGTAGAAACTACTTAAAGCAGAATCTTTCCTAATTTGTAGTCGCTTATAAAGGAGATAAAGGGATATGCCCTTTGCATGTTTAATTGTATTAAAAGTTGCACGTGATGTGAGATGATTAGATACTGTATGGTTTTCATGTTCTGATTTAGTTTGGTTCCTATGACATACTTGTGGGTTGTTGTTGTGCAGTTTTTCTTGCTTTTTTGGGGGGCTTGTGTGTGCATGTGTGTGTTGTTTTCTTTATTTTTGTGAAAAATACAATTTTTTTATTTCACTTTGGAAATGTACAACTCTGGACTCCATCCTGCAATTATGCCATTAAAGGGGAACTCCCAATAACGTCAATAATTTCAGAGAGTAACTGAATACAGAATCAAACCCAAACACACTTCTTTTCATCATAAGGAATCAATAAAAACTAATCTGAATGTTTAACTGAGAATTGTAAGTGTGCTCCATTTTCTTCTTCAATCTCCGTAAGCAAAAGGAAAGTTAAATAACTGGTTATGGTCTGATCCAGCAGGCACTTGTGGTGGATGTTAATTATATGAGAAGTCCCACATTTACATGTGTGATTAAGATTAAGCATACACCTCACTGTTTCTAAGGTCATAATCTGCAAGTTTTTGAAGCAGACATGAAGCTACACAGCAATGAAAATGATAGAGAAAAAATTCTGCATTACATTGTTTACACAAAAGTATTCTCTTTAAGTCACGGAAGTTAATATAACTTTATAAAAAAAGTATTACAGAAAAATAATTTTGTAAGGGTATAACTTGGCAGTGAAGCTTGGAGTAAAGCTAAAATAAAAATCAAACCAACATTCTCCTTGACTGAGGTTACAAGATGCCATTAAGTACTGAAATTGATGTCTGACAGCAGAAGCAATAAAATTCACAGGGTTACAAATCATGATTAAAGTTTTAAGTGCTGTCAAGCATCAATACTAACGATGGGAGATGATCCAAAGACTCTATTGTGACTTTGGAAGTAATCTTACTTGATTTCTTTGACCTTATTTTCTATAACATTAGCTCCAGGTTCCAGATTTAATCCAAGAGATTGTTTCATGTAAGAATATCAATTACAGGAATGAATTATGTGTGACTGATGGATTACAGTATGCTCATGGCAGAACTACTATTAGGAAAACACCAATATCAATGAGAAATAAGAATAATTTGACATTAAACATCAAGCAATAAGCACCCACAAAAATATACAGTAAATGAACAGGCAAGAGTGTATGGCCCGCTTGGCTTTCAAGCAATCAAACAACAAAAATCCCCAGCAACAACCCACCACCAAAACATTAGGAAAAGCTGTAAGACATTAAAAACAGAACAAAGTAAAGTATGATACAGCAAAGAAATCATTGAGTGGAAGTTAAAGAGTGGAAGTAGATGGAAAGTTTTGGAGCAATGCACAATGCAGTATATTTTGATGCAAAGAGACCCCAGCATAACACTGGCCACATCTGTTGTCACCAGGATGCCATAAATGAGCTCCACCCTGCAGTCGGCACAACAATTTATGACTGAGTACCTGCTTCCAGTTCCTGACACCAGAGTGGCAGGCTTTTCCTCTCTAGCTGTCTCTTGTTTCCTGTTCCTTTTTTTGCCTGTCTGCAACTATTTCCTGAGTCTTTCTGCTTAGGTATGCAGATCTTCGGTCACACAGCCCCACTCACCTCCTGCAGGAGCAAAACTATTCTCTCACAGCAGCAAGCTGCTGCAGGACCTCCACATCCCAGCCCCTTCTTCCCACATACTGACAAACAAAACGAAAACCGATTCTCTTATTATCAAGGTCCATGTGTGAGTTGATCCCTATCAGTTATGTCTGGCAGCTGAATCATCCAGTCCAGTGTAAGAACCTTCTCATTTAACAACTTCTATCTGATCTATGGGAATACAGAAGACATCTTTCTAGTCAGTGATTAAATTCCCATGCAAAACCAAAATGTCTCTCTCTCTTCAAGCCTATCGGTTTGTCAAAGCAGTTCCCTCATCTTTTACCTTCATGGAGAAGATTCATTAATTCTTAACACAGTTAACACACATCAGTAGAGTCTCTGGATGAGGTAAAACGTTTTGATCACTCATGAAGGCACACACGTGAATACTGACTGCTAAAGTTTTGTGTCAGGCTAACAACCTTGTTTCAGCAGTTGTAAAGGGGAGCCATCCTTGGATGGGTGAAGTAAGAACCTGTTCTTACTTCCAAATGCATGAACAAGCCTTCACCAGTGCAAATCGAAGAAGGCCAGGCTGCAGGAGGACATAGCAGTTCAGTGGGTAAAAACAACATGAAGAAGCCTGCCTCAGCTTACTCAGTGGTCTTGACTCTGGGGGTCAGAAAATAGCTTTTACAACTTTCTGGTTTTACACAGATAACCAGATAATGAGTAGCAGCAGATGCAATTCTGCCTTGCAATTTTTGTGTATTTTTTTCTCGGAGTGTGCATGCAGAAAAACACCACACACTGAGTACCGTGACCACAGCAATGGTAGCCAACAGAGGTAATCCTATGGTTGAATGAAGAAAAATTCCAGAATTTGATTCTCTCTTCTCTGTTGTGATGTTAAGACAATCTCAGTTTGGGCTCTGATTTTCAAGACCTTTTGTAGACAGAGAATATTAAGCATGTACTCCAGGACTGGGCACACAAACTATCGCCACAGACAACGTAGTACTGAAACAATGCAGTACCTCATAAAACTGCCTGCATTTCTAAAGGAGAAACAGAGCCAAGTTCTTCTTTCAGTTCCATGTAACCCACTTAGAACTACAGACTACCCTGAGCTGGAAAGGTCCCGCAAGGATCATGGAGGCCAACTCCTGGCTCCACACTTCACTGGCTTCAGGCAGGTTGTGGTCTCCAACACCCACTAAAATTTCTGCGTGACATCTCACCTGCAATTGCAGTCGGAGGGTCCCTCCATGCCTTGCACAGCCCTGCAGCTCCTTTGTGCACCAGGAGGCAGAAGCTGCAAGGCCCAGAGGAGAGCCCCACCGCAGCTCTGCCCTGCTCAGCAGCACCAGGCCTGCCACTGCACAATTAGGTCAACCACAACTGACAACAGCTTTCTTGGGGAGGTTGTTTGAAGGAACGTTGCCCCTGATCATCAGGAAGCAAAGGGGAGAGTAGCTCATCAGCAAAGAATGCAAGCTTCTTGTTTAACACAAAAGAGATCTCGTTGCTTTAATCTCAATAGGCTGTAAGTAATTAAGAGAACACTGAGCTCTGAGTTTAGAAGAGCTGTATCTGCACTTGTGCAGTTTGATACAGCATACATGTACACATTACTCATACAGAATGCCAATAATGGGGTGACAGATAAGTATCACCTGGTTTAAATGCCAATCCAGACTTTCACAAATGAAGGCTGAATTCAATATTTGAAGACTATCACAGGTGAAATCCTCACTTTGATTACTGCTATGAAAATAACCAACACTGACCTCATATGAGACTGAGATCAGACTGAAGTGTTCAAAGGATGCTTGTCCCACCCAGATGTTCAAAATCAGAACCTGAATCCACATTACTGAAGCCCAAACTGTCCCTCCCTCTGAGTCCAGTGGGTGCAAGGCATAAGTCTTTTCTTCCCAAAGTGCTTTGCTTGCCAAAATTGCTTTGCTGTAGTTCAAATGGGCTATTACAACAAAATAGTTAAAAATATTACAAATTTCACAATGTTGAAGAATATCAATTCTTACGACGATCCCCAAATTACAACATAATTATTCTACTGACAGTACTTAAAACTTCCAGCAAGAGAAAAAATCATTGCTCTAATTCTTTGCACTGGCAGTAAAGATCAGTATTAAAAAACTTGTGCATTTCCTCATATACTTGGAAGAAGCCTAGTGGAAAAAAATGGGAAAATATATCTTGTGGCAATGATTGACACATTATAAAAATGAGCAACACGGGAGTGGGTTAATAGTTTTCACACAGGTACAATGTGTACCAGTTATGTTTTACTCGTTTTGCTCATCAATCAAAAACTTCTATGTAAAGTATAGGATCAGTTAAAGCACAAGACAGAATAGGCTGTCTTCTCAGAATTTATGGTAATTCAGATCACTCTAGTTCAATATGTTTCCTAGCATACTTGAGTCTACACACCTACTTCAATTTTTTTAACTTAAAGAAAACAAATGACCACTGTTATATATTAACAATAGAATGGGGGATGTGAGGGGACAGATGGAGCTCTGAGGCACTCCTCTCAGTTCCTGTGTCATGCAGAAGCTGAAGACATGTAAAGAAATACGACGGTGAGGATGCTTCGCAACTCCAGCCCTTCTCCAAAATGAGGATGAAGGGCAGCTTAGTGTTTGCTCAGTTTGTTCACAGAATCACAAAAAAATTTCATTGAAAAGAGGTCATCTAGTTCAAAATCCTCCTCAAGGCAGGGCTAACTTGTAGCTTAGATGAAGTTGTTCAGGACCTTGAGCAGCTGAGCTTCTAAAATCTCCAAGCACACAGACTCCATAGGTTCTCCGGAAAAACACAAATCATTCCCTGCTCAATGCTATTGTTTCTCCCGTAAATAACTTTTTCTTATGCCAAATTATTTTTTTTTGTCACTGCAACTTGCCACTATTGCCTCTTAACCTTTTGCAATGAATCTCTGAGAAGAGTCTGCCTCTGTCTGCCTCTTCCTGCAAATGACGGCATTCAAATCCTCCTTACCCTTCCCTTCAGCAGGCTGAAAAAGCACTGCTGCACCTCAGCACCTCCATGTACATACGCTCCAGCCACCTCAGAGACCTTTTACCAGGCTGCTGCCTCTGCTCTGGTTTGTCAGTATCTTGTCTGAGAGAATTGAAAACTGAACCCACATTTGGACAATGAACACAGATGTGGCTTCATGGCAGCCAAGTAGAAGGGAGTAATCATTTCCCTTGATCTGCTGGCTGTGCTCTTGCTAGTGCAATTCAGTATGTGGTTAGTGCTTCATCACCATGAGGGCATGTTGCTGACTCATGCAGTCATGCATGTGACTCCCAGTTCTCACATAATGAGGTATTTTCAGTCTCCTTCCTAGCCTTACGTCCCACACATTTTCTTTGCCAACAGGTTCTTTAAATGCAGCTCTTCTTACTGCAAAAAATCTGCAAACAGAAACTACCAACTCAAGTAGATGGCTGCTACCCTCTCCCATTTTAGACCTTTATTTTTACCACCTGCCACACAAGCAAATAGAGAAAGAAATTCAAAATAATGCAAAAGAGATTTTCAAACGGGAAAATCAACATATAGGACTTTTATTACCCATATTTATTTCCCACAATCCTTCCTTCAATGACTGCAGAAACCTCTCTGACCTCTGCAATTTGACCTAGAATGCTGCTTCTATTGCTATACTGATTTTTATCCTCTCCTTTTTCATAAAATCATAGAAAGGTGTGGGTTGGAAGGGACCCCAAGGATCATCAAGTTTCAATCCCCCTGCCACAGGCAGGGCTGCCAACCTCCAGATCTGGTACTAGATCAGGTTGGCACTCTCTTCAACCTCACTCTTCACTAGTTCCTGGGTTTTACAAAAGCCTTGTTTGAAGGCTCTGATAACTCTACGCCATAGCCAGCAACTACCCAACCTTCCATGAGACCAGACTTATAATGGATTCCAACCCTCTGCAAAGGCAACACAAAGAGCAAATTGCTCTTGAACAGGAACAGGATCGAGTGTGTAAGTAGATAGGTTTTTCTTTTGATTAACTGAAGAACACTACCAATTGGCTTGGAGAAGAATATACTTTTAAAAATGAGTTAGTAGTTTGAGATTTCCATTTCCTCTTACATACAATAAAGTATGATGGGGAGACTTTCGTAAGAGTTCCTGGTGTTTAGTATCTGAGGTTAATAGCAAGCCAGAACTATGTCCAGCCTGCCTTCCTGGCTCTGCTTATTCCTTATGTGCAAGGAGAAGGAGAGTGTGCTTCATCTGTGCAGCTCAAAACACTAAGAACAAGAAGACAGCATAGGTTAGAGGAGCAGGGCAACATGGAAATACATTTAAGAGTATACAATAGATAGCTTCAGACTTGTACTTTATAAATCATCGTGTGTAATACCAGTAACATGCTGTGATCAATAATGAGGCTCTTTGGAGGCCTTTGAGGGAACGGAAAATTTAGATCTAACAACAGAAACTGTCTGATATAACAAGGCTGGTGGAGAAATAAGCCACTCTCCACATTTTGCTAGCAATTATTAGTCGCAAGTGATAGATTTTGGCAATCTGCATCCTTTACAGGGGTGGTTGGCTTCAACTCAAGTATGCTGCAGAATCTAAACAAATGGACTGTGAAGGTGATTTTCGTGAGCCACCTTTGAGAACAGACTCTATATAAATTGCCAGAAAAGCGTATGCGGTATAATGATTAAAACCATAAATGATTAGTGCACCTATGCAATAAAACAATTTTTTATTAGGCGAATTTTAAGACCACAGAAAAAAGGCCATTTGCTCAACATTTCTTTTTAAATTTCTCCACCTTTTCCCCTGTGCATTCTGTTCTAGTCAAGTCATTCCTTTCCTTGCTGTTCATCTTTATTGTTAACAATTTCATAAAATCTGCACTACAGTTTCATATTTCCAGCATAATCCAGAGAAAAGAACCATAAAACACTTTTGCATTCTAATTGTATTTTCCTTCCCCAGAGACAAGCTGCCAGCAAGCTCAGCAAAGAAAAGACAAAAAATAACCACTAAACCAAACACACATACACACACACTTGTGGGATTGAGGAAGTCATTCTGTATTACAGAGATACCGTTTCACTCACAATTGTGTATTTATTTCTGATTAAAAGTGATTTAAAAGTTGAGAATGATGGAAGAGAATCAGGTCGATCTGTAATTGACTATCTGTTATTGAAGCCATCAGGAATTACACACAAGAAAGTAAGAAATTTTGAACAGTAACTTTCTGATTCCGGTAACAAAGTATACTTGCCCTGTGTGTATATGTGCTTCTGTTGAGAACTGCTGCACAAATGAGAAGAAAATTATTGTATGTACCTTCCTAACAATACAGTTTTATTATGCAGTAATGGCAACAAACACTTGTTTTGCTTAATAGCAACAGCTAAGAATGAACTTTGGACTGGAGAAGAGGTTAACTAAATGGGATTTCATCATCTTCTTGAGTTTTTTTTTACTCATTCTGTCTTAGTTTCTAACTGAAACTTTCTCTCTTACTGTCTGCTACAAAGCTGTGTTTTGGCTCTAGAAAGAAAACATGGCTGATAACACCTGGCAGCACTGAACAGAACCAAGGACATTTGTATGTCTCTGCCAGGAGAGCGAAGAGGCTGGGGGGGCCGCAGGGAGCTGGGAAGGGACAAGAACGGGGCAGCTGACCCAAACTGACCAAAGTGATATTCCATACCACATGACATCATGTAACATAAGGAAAGGAGGCTAGCTGGGAGGGCCTGTTTGCTTGGGGATTGGCTGAGCATCGGCTGCGGTCGGTGAGCGATTGCTTTGTACAATCACTTGTTTTGTATATAATTATCATTACTGTTATTTTCCTCTTCCTGTTAGTAAATAGTTTTTATCTCAACCCACGAGTTCTACCTTATTTCTCGATTCTCCCCTCCATCCCAGCTGGGAGGAGGGGGGGGGAGCAAAAGGCTGGGTAGTGTTTCCAGGCCTGTCGGCTCAAACCAGAACACATCCTCACAGCACTTCAGTCCATTCAGAACTGTGATGTTTCCCTTCAGTTCCTTCATCAGTGCATCCATCACGTTCCCTTACATCACCTTCTATCTTTGTTCAGAACAGTATCTATAGAATTATCTAAAGTCAGACAGAGCCCTGAGAAGATTAAATGTTTCATGCACAAACCACCTGTCTAACTTACAATTAGGAGGGCACAATGTAACTCCCAAATGTGCTTCAGCCAAACGACCAATAACCAATACCGTAAATATCTTTGCAGTAGCTATCTCCGAATTTAGATATGAAAATATTTTCATACATGTCTGTGCTATAAAGAGACAAAGCTCTACTCTGACCTTCTTTCATTACTGGACTCTTTCCCTCTTTGACCATCTGGTCAATGGAACACTTGCTTCCTCTCCAAAGTTCAAACTCCAATAGGCTTTTTAACATACTTTGGATAGTGGTTTACTTTGGCAATTACATTTGTAGGAATGTATTATCCTATAAAAAGCATGCTTCTTTTCTGAGTTTAGGTATTTCACGTTTTACTACACATTCACACCTGATTTCTTGTGCAGCTAACAAAATTGAGGACCAGAGTGTGTGAAGCGTTTCCCTGAAGATCTTGCACAAGACTCTCCGCAGGGGCACTGCGTCATTCTCAAAGGACGCTTCACAGCTGCCCTGCAGACCAGACTCCCTGCTGGGCAGTGCAGAAACCACAGGCAGCAAGACCAGGACACTGGCCACAAAACATGCTGCCAGGCACCCTGAGGCTGCACTGTCAGCAAAGAGCCACAGACAAGCTGCAGAAGCCCGTAAGAGCTTGTATGGAGGGACAGCAAGGGACAGGAATCTTTTCCAGTAATGCAGACATAGCCAAGAAATCACTGTGCGGGGCAGGAATGAAGTGCTGAGTACCATCAACTCCAATTCAGGCTCTAGCCACCAGGTGACCTTTTCAGACATGGACAATGAAGCTCTCCACTGGGAGCTTAGTAAGGAGGGACTACAGGACCGGTGGAGAACGTGGTGCCCACAGAAGAGCTCTGCCGTCATGCCACTACTCTTTGACAGCCCATGGACTAGATCAGATCACGTCAGACTTAATCAAAGATGGGAATACTTAGGTCAGAGCTGAATTTGGCCCATTCTTTCAGTCCTCTTCTGAAGTCAATTATCTCATCAATCGTGCTTTGCCCTGGGGCTCTCTTTCCCTATTAACCTGAAATACCAGCTGAAAGAAATGCAAACGTGCAAGAGTGGTAACTGGATGTTATGCTTTGTAATGATTTGTGGATAGCACAATGTTAATGGCAATACCATCTCCGGCACCACTGTGAACAGTACCCTCATGGAAGAAAAGCTCTTCTTTGGAAATGCCTCTTCATCTGAGCACTGACTTGGAATAAATTTTCCCCTTTCACAATTTGCTCTGTTAGCATCCTGCTTCCATTTTATCAGGTGGGTTTTGCCACCAACTTCAATGGGAGCTGGATCGGATCGCTCACTGATTAAAATGCAAAGCTGCAGATATCTGCTGCATGGGAGGAATCCCCACTGGGAAAATTTGTCTGCGTTTTTATTCATGTGAAGCATTTTAAGGCTTTCATTTACACAGTTCGTTCAATAATAATGTGCATGCTGTATAATGGGGTACCCGATTAAGCATGCTTAAGTGCTTTCCTGGAGCCGGGCCATTTCTAGAATATGAAGGTTCACTATGAACATATCCTCAAAACAGACAAGTTAGTTTGGGGAATTTTTCACCTGAGTTAATGGGCTTAATTCTGAACAGGATCGGCATGAAACGTCATTTTTCCTATGTGAAATTCTGAAATGCCTGTTTTTTTTCTTTTTAGCCTCAACCTACAGAAATTGAGAAGATCACACTGCTGTAGGTTTATGAGTCTGTCTATGAAACCCTCTGGTTACTTCTAAACCTGTTGGCCAAATTCCTCTGAATTAGTCAAGAAGGATAACAGTGCTAAAACTCAGTTCCAAAAGTTTCACCAAAAGGTAGGAGGATCTTGATTAATAACCAGAGAAAGGGTATCTGTCCATCTCATGAGGGAAAGATGCTAAAAATTATAGCAAAGCTTCAACTCAGAAGTGGTGCTTTTTAAATACTAGAGAACTGAGCCACTAAAGCAGAAGTCCACAAGAACTGCTTAAGGAATTACTTGATGGGGTCTGGGAAAGAAAACAAAGAAAAAAAGGAAACATTCACAAATCCTAACATTCAATTTGTCTTTGAAAAGCAAGGTGAAGCTTCTGAGATTTCCTCCTCCATCTCTTTTCCTTTCTCATCCCTAATTAAAAGAGAACATGCAAAACAAGGAAAAAAAAAAAACACCTCCTCTTTTAAAGAACTTTTTTATCCTAAGAAACCTTACACAAGGATTGCGTTTGAAAAGATTTTAAGCAGGTGTGACTTGCTACTGTACCAGCTTGTACAGCACAGTTTGTACTGTAATGTTCCAGCACCATCTTCACTCCCTTGATTGCTCATAATTATCCTCTCACCTTAGAGTGGTCCCTATCAGACCAGTGCAGAATCGAGCTGGTGGTTTGTTACTACCCTTCACACCATGGCTTGGAAATTTAAAGACTTCTGTGCTTTCAGTCTGCTAATTTTCTCACAGGCACTAATTTAACTCCATGGAAAAAATGCAAGGAGTTTCCTTGTGCAAAGATTTTTTGTGTAAAAAAATTCAATCAGTGCATTGCCAAAGCCTTGTATTATGAACAGTGACATGTATTTTGTGTACCCTGAAAGCGCAGGAAAGCCTTTTTAGTACAATCTGTGTCCTTTGTAGGAGTAGACCGAAGACAAATGATTTTATTTGAGGAACATCTGAATCACATCGATTAGCTTGATGAATACAGAACAGGAAAGCTGCCAGGTACAAAGGAAGCTGGGCATGTCCACAAGGGAGTGGAGCAAACAAGCAAATTACAGTATATGCACACTTTTTTTTTTTCCTTTTGACCAAATGTTTTCATTTGGAAAACTTGGACACTTAAACCTCAAAGTTTCTTTAACAGACTGGTCAGTTAATCGGCACAGTGTTCTCATTTTCTGAAGGCAAGCAGAAAGGGGTTTTAAAAGTAAAAAAATATATTTTTAAATCATAAATAATCATGAAAATGTCCATTTACATTGCGTTTAACTGAAATAAGATTTCTTTTGGAAAAAAAAAAAACAATAACAAACCTTTCCTTTCTTTGGGGAGACAGAAAGCAGGCTGAATTTTACCTGGTAAAAGAGAATCATGTCACTCCTGACCATTGATTAGAAAATGTCTAAGAGACTGTTACTGCTCAAAAAGGGTTTCAGAATAAAACTAAAATACTTCGGCATTCTTGCAATAGTTCCCAAATATTTAGTTTCTACTCCCAGTAACACCAGGAAATGACATGGGCTGGCCCCTGCAGAGCTCTCACCAGGCCATTATTAGGCTTTCCCCACACAGAGTCAAGTCGAAAAGTCTGTTTAGCTTCCATACTTATCCTTTTGTTATGATCAAAAATCAAGTGCAGAAAATTCTTATTTTCAATTCTAAATTATGCCAGCAGTTTTTCTTAAATTCTTGATATTTCTTATATAATTATGAGTAATTCTTACAGAGTAAGAATTATAAGAATTCTTGAATTCTTATATCAAGTCTACTGTCTCACACATCGACACACCTTATTAACAGACGGCTTCATTTTTTTCACTTAGCTGACAAAAAAATGTTGGAAATAGCTTTTCACTAACTTTCATGTTTTTAGAAAGTGAAAAAATATGTTATTTTCCTCTTAACTTCTTCTCAAGTGAAAAAAAAGAGGAAATAAGTATCTTTAAAATCAGATATCAATAATAATTTTCATAATATGCCTGAATTAAAAATAGATTATTTGTATGCTCTAACAAGTAAGTAGATATTCCCCTATCCCTGTTTATGAGAGGTTACCATGTATTTTTATCAATTTTACTTTCATCTTTTAATGACAACAGCCTTATAAAAAATATTTGCCAGCTATAGTGCTCCTTTCTCATTCTTTCCTCCGTCTTCTTTTGGTTTAGGTCTTTGTCCTCCATTACACTCCACCTTTGCTTATGGTACAGTAGGTTGGAAAGTAATTCTTTTATCCATGCCAGGAACCAATTATGGAATCCACAAAAGGAGCTGACAAAAGAGGCTCTGTCTCTGCTCTCAGCCTTTTGCTCCCTCAGGCCCTAAAACCCAGAAGTGAATGTGCATGGCCAGAATTCTCAATTTCTTAGAAGAAAGTAGGCAGTCATTTTATTAAGTGTTTACTGGCTTAGAAGTGGTAATAGGAAAAGCTGAGTATGAGCATCTCTAAGGATGGACAAGCACTTTGGTATGGGTATTATCACCTACCTGGAACAGAGAACACAAAATTTTCAACAGTTTGCTTTCTACAGCTCTCTGTGTTATGACTACACCTGAATCAGTAGGATCTTGCACTACTAATCTCCAGGCCATTTCAAACACTGATCTCCCAGTTTGATTTGGCCCATTACGTGTAAATGAAGCCTAACTTCAAATCCATACCCAGGAATGAAATTCTGAAACACACACGCATTCGCACCACATGCATCTACTTGGCTGGACACAGATGTTTAGTCCAGCTTGTTAGTGATAAAGTGCAAGTCTCTCCACTGGTATGGGCGTGACAGTTTCTGCAAATCCCACAGAGTACATTTAAGATGCTACCCAGTTATTAAAGGTGAGTCTCGCAGAATTAATCTTCTCTTCTTCTGAGTAAGGAAGTGGAAAACAAGGAATTTGGTTTCACTTAGAAGAAACATGCACAGTTTATTCACAGACCACTTGGATGGCAGGGTTGCAAGGGAATTAGAAGAAGAGAAATGTCTTTACATTTAGTCAGGTTGGGAAATGGGAAGCTAAGTTTTACTCCACACTTTATGAAATAGGTGAACAACTAGTGAAAGAGCTAAATATGAGGAAATGAGATTAGAAAGACTATTTGATTCACTGGTGCCAGTCCCTTACTTAATGTAACCAGAAAATATTTTGTTATATTCAAAGGAATTACACTAAGGCCAACTTCTGGCTTGAAGTCTGCAAAGTCACTAGTATTATTTCCAATACTGTGGCAGGCAACTGAGTGAACATGTAAAGGAATACAGCATGCACCCTTTATGCTATTACCTTTACATAGGATTGCACCTCCTTCCTCAGAGCCTTCTCAAGGTATGAGAAAAATGAAAAAGATTTGGTGACCCTAATATAGGATTTGCTTATTCGAACTGAACAGGAAAAAGCCATCTCTCATGTTCAAGGCACATTCAAGGGATATAAAGGACTCAGCAGTTGTGCCTAGTCAGTATGTTATCTGGTTCTGGAGTAGCTCCATCTTGCTACTGAGCTGGATCCTTTCAGCACCTATCCACCATCTGCAGTTAGACTATCACAAAAGAACATGCAATAAACATGTCATCAACAGCTTATTTCTGCACAGAAAAATA
This sequence comes from Penelope pileata, assembly GCA_013396635.1. Classification (NCBI taxonomy): domain Eukaryota; kingdom Metazoa; phylum Chordata; class Aves; order Galliformes; family Cracidae; genus Penelope; species Penelope pileata. The sequence goes on from WBMW01006034.1 coordinate 343,863, forward strand.
GAAGATCACCCTCACCTTTCTCCACCTCAACAAAAAACAGTGAAGTTCATTAAGTGTAAGCTCTTCTGCATACACAAGAAATTAACTGTGTCACTTTCTGTTCTGTCAACTTATGTATTTTAGCAGTGGACTTCTCAGGCCATACAGGTGCTATACAGAAGCCTATCTGCATACTATACACGAGAAATCTGAAAAAGAAGTGTGCAAACAGTGACAGCAAGTTTGTCTCGCTGTCCTTGAGGGGGGAATTCATAGTTTTGCAATGACATTAGAAAACAACATGGCTGTAATTTTAGAGGGATGGAATAAGTTACATTCTGTCTTCTAAAATAACATGTATTTTAGCATGGAAAGTTAAATGGTGCCTACTGCATGACCTAAATATATATTGAGAGTCATGGTAGTGACAGGAAGCCAAGTTAGGGAGACAGAACTGCTATCTTATATACACACACACAGCACAACTCTCACACTGAGGCGCTTTATACTGGGACAGAGCTACGAGGAGGGCTTAACTGCAAACAATGAGTATATAAAAATCATGCCCAAGAGCTGACTTTACATATGCAGAATAGAGGGCAGATGATGGGCATATGATAGATTGCATGGCCACATTTAATAAATAAATGCATCACAGGCCTTTGCAATCTATCACATCATTTTGACCGAGTGATCAATCTACCAATCACTCTCCCCTGGCACTTATTTGAGCACTCTAGACTCCACAGGTAGCTACAAATACACCCCTGGTAAAACTGAACAAACAGATAAATAATTCCTCCTTCCATATATATATTTAGAATATTCTCTCCTCACCTCACCTGTCCAGAATGAGTTTCAGTTCTGGACCCGTAGCATATTTTCAAAAGATAAATACGGAGTGAATTTTAAGCTTAGTATTTTGCAGCCCTGTTGTTGGAAAAGAAAAAAATCCAGCTGCTCAGTGCGAAAGACAGCATTCATTTAAATCCTCAAAGATCAATCTTTAAAAAAAAAAAAAGACAGCATTACATGTAGAAAAGACATTAAACGGTGTTTGGAGAGTCTCTGAATCCTCAGTTTTAGTCTGAATGACTGTACTGCTGGTAACAAAGCCACTTCACAGTGAAAGAGGATAGATACTGAAATAATCCACACATACTTTTAAAATGCTACAACTTATGCTGATAAACATTCCTAAGAGAACACATCCTTCTATATCGACACAAAATCTTGCTCTTAAGCACATACATCACCTATAAATGCTGATTTCCACACCTTGGACGCAGCTACAAGAAATATACAGGCAATATCTGCAATATAATATGCAGCACAGCATGCCAGGACCCTTCAAAAACACAGCTAGAGGAAAAACTTGAGTTCATGTCTGAAAAATGCTATTATAATAGCACCACACGCAAATATGATTTGTTTTCCCATTTGTGATGAAATTGATTAAAAATCATAGAAAAAAATCTTTATTTTTCTTTTTAGTTGATGAAGAGAACAGCTACATAGTAGATCACATTTATTTTTATGAGTTTCTTACAGACTGAAAGTCTTTGCATAAATGCGATACCCAGAGCTTGAAATTCACCTTCAGCATTATCCTTGCTTGCTACTTAATGCACATATGTGACAACGCTGGCTCCCTCTGGTGGTCAACATAAAATAAAAAAGTTTTATAGGTTCAGTCAGTAAAATCTGTCCACCATGAAGCTTCATCTGTTTGTAAATCACTGGATTTTGTAGGGGCTGAGGACATTCATCATGAATCAGAATGAGGTTAATCACAAATTATACACCTGCCCTTATTTTCTAAAGGCACTGAGTGTCACTGCCACAGGGGTCATAATGCTGCAAGTTGGTTTGATTCATATGCTATCTCTTCATTTACTTACCTTCCTGAAACATTTCCGAATTGTTTGGTGGTTTTGTTTGTTTTGTTCACCCCAGATAGAAGAGTATTTCACCCTGAAGAAGTGTATTTCAGCCATGCAGTTTGGTGGTGCAGAAAAGTGCTGAATAACTTGAACACATTTCTTAGTAACTCTGGTAAGAACATTTTGACAGAGAGGTATACTACAATAGTCTATTTATTATCACTTTTTCCATGTCATTCTCATTAAATTTGTTGTCTCTATGGATAAAATGAAAGGCATAAAACCAAGCCAATGCCCATTTATATCACTGCTAACTTAAGACTCCATCAAACTGACCTAAACTGACATTTCTTCCTGTCACTGAAAATGACAGAAACACTCATTTGCTTCCAGGAGCAGAACTGAGCTGGCTTCAGAAACCCCCAGTCAAACCCCAGAACACACAAGGATTCCCTGAATGCACCTCAGTGCTGAGCCGGTGCTTGCGAACCCAACTTCCATCAAGTTCACGTTCCCATGGTCACACGTTGCCTGAACACTCTAACCCCTTGCACACCACATTATTAATGAATTAACAGTTGTGAAATAGCTTATCTACGCACTTCCACTGAATAGATTTGGATATAATGAGTGCCACTGGAAGTTCATTCCCACACTGTATATAATAATGGGAGGTTTAAAACATGCTAGAGTATAAGCGTACCTGCTTATAAACTAAGATGATTTCTTGTAAAGATATAGCTTTTTTTACGTTCTGTTTAATACTATATATATGTACCTGACATTTGTGAAATTTGAAGAAACAAAGGATATGAGCTAGCAAAAGCATGAACTCTTTTTTTTAAACTCAGGAAGACATAGCTAACTAGATAAAATTGGTCATCAAAATATTTTATCTAGAAATTTCACAGAAGATGTTGATTTCCAACAATGTGGGGAAAAAAGGCAAAGGAAAAAAGGAAAAAGAAGAGGCAAACTTGGCATTTTGATACAAAAACAAAGAAAGCTGGGGATGAGCAATGGATTTTTGAGTTTTCACCTAGAGCTTTTTCCAGTTTAAGCAGACCACTTGGAAACAGCTTTTCACAGAAAACTTGTTATATATGTGGACAGGGTCACAGTTGTATTCTTTTACAGGAAAGAAACTTTTTCACCAAAACTGTAACTTAGTTAAAAACTTGAGCTTCCACTAAGCTAACCTGGTGTCAATGCAAAGAACTGCTTTTACAACACACTCCACTTCTACACTGTACTCAATACAAAACCCTTTGTTTTCCCACTTCATTATTTTGTTCTTATACTAGTTTTAACTCCATGGGGCATGCAACTCTGTGGAGTTACAAATGGGATGTAAATAGAGTAATGAGAACAGGTAAATTAGGTTCTTAATCTTCACATTGTGCATATCTTCTTTTTTTTTTTTTTAAGAGACCAGACTTACAATTAAACCATTGTCTTGTCTTAAGAACCTATTACAAAGTACCTGGCAGCATAGACAGTTCAATTCCACTCCACTTTTATTAGAACACCTTAGGGTATTAAGTATACTTTCTGAGGCATCACTTAAAACTTATTAACTACATGTCATATTTGTATTAAAAACAGTCAAAATCCTTTTTAGTCATGTTTCACATTATCTGTAGGAATGCTTTGTTTTTTTATTCTCCATTTTGCCTACCTGGAGAGGATTCAAGATGAATATGACTGTTTGCTTGAGGGTAAAACAATAATTTTTCATCATTTGAATTAGAGCTACGTATTGCAACTCACTAATTTAAGTAACATAAATGTCTTAAATCATGACACGTGAGGTCAGAATAGTTCTGGGTGTGTTCACCATTGCAACCCATAAAACCTATGTTTATAATTAAAAATGATTAAAAATACATGCCTTATGGGCCGCTCACATGAAGAACTTTCTTTAGCGCAAAGAAATTTTTGGTAACTACAATATTATATCTGATTTTTTAATTATACCTCACTGAATATTTCTATTACAACTGTAAAAAGGAGAGCTGTGGAACAAGATTTATCTTGAGCAAAGAGTTTGTGCATCGCTTGTTACAGAAACAGAACACACACCTTGATTTCCATAGGATGTCTCCAACATCAAGATAAAATTAATCATACTAAGCACCAGAATGAAAGCAGTAGAGCCTATGAATCAGTACATTTGGTACTGATTCTTATTATTCCTTTTAGGCCCCTTTTAATCTGACAGATCTTTCTATTTCATTTTTTCTTTGCATCTTTGTCTGATAGCCAAGATATAGAAAGAATCCTGCACTTCAACTTGATTAGGCCATGCCCAGTTCTACTTTTGCTCCAAAGAAACAAAACATATGCAATGAAAGAAAATAGAGTATATTTTAGAATGTAAAATGTTGTACCTAGGTTAATAGAAAAAAGAAAAATAATTTTAGGAAGTTTTCATGAAATCTTTAGATAGTATTGAAATCCACTCTTCCATCCCCCATACCACACACTCTTTGAAAAAACAAATCAAATTAAACCGTGGCTCAAAATAAAGACAACCTTTTGAAAAAGAACAGACAAATGTACGGATAATCATTCTGAGGCTGATATATAGATTTACATAACACAGCATTCAGTTCTGGAGCGTACATCTCACAAATGAGTATGAACCACAGCCAAAAATAATCAATAGTAATTAAAAGAGAATGTGCAAGTTCAAAAAGAAAGGAAGCCAAAATCTCAGTCAGAAAAAAGAGGTTCTTTTCCAGCAGGAAAGGAAGAAAGGCAACAGAAGAACTGGGATAGCAGAGGCAACAGGAGTTTCAGAGGTATGAAGGTCATAGGAAGAGGCAGGGTCTGTCAGACGCGCTTGGTGTATGAAGGGAATGATGCACAACAATAAACTGTTGGGGAAAAAGAATAAGATGATAAAATCATAAATATTGTGTAGGTAGGACAACAGAATGGCTAGCATGCTCAGTAACCTTCAAGAAACAGATGCCCAAAGGAGGTATAGCTACACGTGCCCATGTACTGGAATTCTGAATTCCACAGATGCTGAGACTGACTCAATGGGTTCAGGTATAAGCTAACATGATCTCAACAGTGCAACACCTACTGATATGCAACATGTCCATAAGCTCCACTTGGCTTGAATTTAAATTCTCTAGAAGGTCCAAGATAGATTATGTTGGAGATTCAACTTCATTCCTTCTCCTCAGATCAGGCTGAACAAGTAGGAGTACTGGTAGTATAAGCATCCTAAATCACACTCACGGATTTTCTTGTTTTAAAGACCATCTCTAAGAAAGAAAAGGCTGGGCCACTTGAAAGGCTGGGCCACTCCTTCTGCGGCACTGCATTATGACATGCCGGCAAAATTACCTACTCAGCAACCTCCAGTTCTCAATTAGTTTAGAACCACATTTAAGAAAATGTAGTCTTCTCTCTGTGAGTTTCTGTACATGTTTTTGCTTTAAGTTAACAAAGTCCTACCCTTAAGAGACTATCCCTAACGACTCTGAGAGACTAGATACGTATCTAAGGTGACTGAAGAAATATGACAAAATTGCTTGTGAAATTGTCACAGCTTTTGTGAAATGGCTTATAGTGCCCATGAACATATCATCAATATAATAAAAACATAAAAAATTAGATACGGGGACAAGGCTCCTTTCTACTCTGTTTCTTAAAATGAACCTGGAATTACCCAGTTTACTGAGGCATTCGGGAGATGTATGACATAACCAAAGCCATGCAAGAGAAGTGACAATCTCCATTTCTACATTACCAAAGCACAGTCAAACATACAGTCACAGGCCATGAACAATCTGATTAGTAAAATAAGGAAGGCGAAATGATCCCATAAACATATCATTTTAGACATGCACACAGCATGCAGCTAAGGGTCACCCAGACCAAAAATTAACAGGAAAGCCCATGTAATGAGAATAAAGATTAAAGAGCCAAATCCAGTTGGAACAATTGCACTCTTGTTTCTGGGAGAAACTCTTACCATTAGAGCCAGAAAAGCCCAAATATCTTAGTAAAAGCCCTATTCATGAATGACTTACGCTCTACCTGAGTTTGGAAAACTCTGTGAAGAGCAATTACCAACATCCTCTATGAAATGAAAATTCCTCAACATGGGTTTCTCAGAGCACAATGGGACAACTGTGTGTTTGCTGGGAAGGAACAAGTAATGGGGCACGGTACCTAACAAACTGTGGCAGATCATAAGGAACAAGAATTTAAACTCCACACGATCACAGAATTGTAATTTCTGAATGGGAATCACATCTTGTCAAAGACAAACTGCTGCTGACAGTCACCCACTCAGCAAAAGGAGACCACAATCATCATCAAAGAAAGCTGTTTTGAGAGTTTTCAGAACAAATATGCCTTTCATCAATATCTGGCATCAGCAGCTTATCCTCCTTCCCACCTTGCTCTATGAGAAAACACATTTACTGAGGTTAGAGTCAGGAAGATTGAAAACTTTGTTCTTCTTTGAATCTACCGCCGAAGTCCTATTTGCAATGCTTGAGGCATTCTCAGGCAATAAAAACCATCATTGCAAAACTCTGTTCTTATACCACTCAGTCACTACGGTATCTAAGCACCTTTCAGAAGGCATTAGGCAATGTAATTAGCATCTGTCATGCATGCTGCTTTCTCTCGTGTACATCTACACACGTTTCTCTCCTGTAAATCTATATGCATAGCTCTATCTAGGTAGAGCACAGCATAATTATAAAACTAAACTTGTTCCTCTCGAACATTGATGCTTTAAGTCTAAAATATACATCCACAAAACACTATTGCTTTGCTCTCAGTAAACTGAGGGTAACAAAAGCTCATGTTATGTTTCCATGTACAAGCTTAATCAAATCATTTTGGCTAGGATATTGTGTTTGTTTAAGAGCAAATGATCAGGCTGATAACATCAGAGCTGCATTGATTAAAGTGCATTTGATCACCAAGGTAGATCAGGAAAGCATTGCAAAATATTGGAGTGGTAGAAACTCAAATGAGGCAGAAATATTAATGCAAAGAAGGCCACAAAAGATTTTTAATAAAGAAAATATTGTAGGCAAGCTGATGGTATCTAGCAAAAAAAGGATTTCAAGTATGATATGATTTCTGTGCATGTGCTGGTAAAGAAATGAATTAGAGTTAATCCTCTGTAAGATTCAGGTCTTCTGTTAGTATGGATCTCTTCAATTTTTTTTTCTCTCCCCACTATAAAACTCATAAATCAGGAGCTCCTTAGCACAGATTTGAAAAATAACACTATAGATTTAGTTGGTACCGAACAGTAAAACCACCACATTAATGTGTCAGAGTAACTGCAACCCGCAGAATAATTTCGGTAAAGAAAATGCCTTGCAAAAAATTCTTTGTCAAATTGGCAGCTAATGGATGCATTTCTCTACCCCATGGCTTGAAGACAGCCTCCTAACCTTCAAAGAAGCGTCCATGAGATGCCATAATGTGCAGAGTTTTGCTGCCTTTACAGGACCTCCATGGGTGTGCAGGTCAAGCCCAGAGGGAATACAGTACATGATCAAAGACTTGGATCGTGCACAAAGAATTAAAGACAGTCAATGGATAAGCATGAAACAGTAACATGAAAACATGCTTTTCACAAATACACAAGGATGTGGAAACTATCATATTTTTCTGTCTGATAACATTTATGCCCTGAGGGGAATAGCACACAAAAGAATATCCAGAGATGTCAAGGAAGATGTACCCATTAGGACAGGAAGGCCTTTAACAACACATAGCTTGTGTAAATGGTTTAATTTTCCTGAAGGGAGACACCCTGCAGTTTTCAACCTTGACTCATAGACCTACTGACTCTCAAAGGAATTTGTCTCTGGAGAGAGAAAAAATGTTAGTGCAGAAAATCAAAGATGGAGAAATAATACAAGCCAACGAATTTCTTCTTCCAGTTATGTGAAGTCACGTGGTCTGATAGCTGTTTTTAAATCTTTTAAATGGCCAGGTATCTCCAACAAACCTGTCTCCAGACAAGTGCTTAATTTACTTTGCATTAATTAGTTACACTGCATTGGGCATTTCAACAGACAACAGGCTGGAAAAAAGGGAAAAAACAGACACGTATGTCCAGAGAGGAAAGTCTGGAAAAGCTACCCCTGAGAGTAATCGTCAACAGAGATGAAATGCAAATATATATATTTTGAAACATACGTTTAGGTACCAGCTTTGTTGGTGCTGTAACATCTGCTTCTCTGTAAGAGACTGCTGGATCCATATTGTCTCTGTCAGGAGGAGGGTAAGGTGGGGGTGGGGGGATCACTAACTGGGGTGGGCCACGAGTGGGGCCTCTAGGAGGCTTTTGTGGCACCTGCCGTCCATCACCTACAGGGGATCAATTGACTAGTTACTTCAGCGTCAAGACAATGATTGCTGTGCTTACTGTTATTTTTAAAACACGCATTGATTTTTCCTTACCCATATTTAAAGTCTCTCTGGATCTCATTCTTCTCTTATTTAACCTCAAATAACTAAGGGAGAAGGAAAAGCCTGGACTCTCTTACATCAACATTGAGACCAGAACCAGGCCCAACACGTACATGTACATCACAACTAACAGTTGACATCTTCACTGGTGTTTTGCCAAATAAAAGGAAGGAGAAAAATAATAATAAAAAGGTTAAAAAAGCCATGTAAAGAAATAAAAACATAAGAAAAATGTTTTGTTTTCTTTAAGTGTCAAAGTGCCTGAATTTGTTGACCTCTAGGATACTTTATGTGACTATTTTCCTCATTCAGTAAGAGGAAAAGAAAAATGCCTCAGATCAGTATTTTTAAGTAGGTATCTTGACAGATTTTTCTTTTTCTAAGTAGTTTTCGTATTACTTTGACATTGTGGGGAAGCAGTTGATTCAGTCATTCTTAACAAAACTGTTAAGCTATCAAAGGAAACTTTGACTGGGGGACTACTTCAATACTACATGCAATAACTGAATAAATATGCACCATGCCGCATTAACCATTTGCAGTGCTGGAAAGCTGCTGCCAGTTTGTAGTGTACAGATCTAGAGCTATCGCAATTCAGAACGTCCTCAGAGGCTGAAAGCAAGCTGAGGAATCGTGACTGCCTGCTTGCTCTGCTCTCATGCCCTGCCCCAGGCACCTGCAATTGGTCACTGCTGAAGATGGATGCTGGCTGAGATGGCCCTCTGGTCTGTTCCATTCTCATCACTTCCATACTCTTAGGCTTATGCTCTGGTGCTGCTGAGAATGAGAATAGCACCAAGAGGGAGGAAAAAAGATTAAACCATTATGATTACTACTTGGGAGTCCCGAGTTCGTAGAGACACAAGACACAATAAATGCTGCCAAATGTGCAGACTCTTTTTAACTGCTTTGAAAAAACTAGGCACAATGCTTTGGGGTCAGAATGAGTGATTTGAATGTTGAAGTGCCTCCCATTTGCCTGTTTGAGAATATTTTAGATAGGATCTTTTGCTTGGATTCATGCAGCTGAGTTGGGAGATACACAGGTAGCTTTAATCCTTTTTTCATCATGAGGCTGCCTATTTCTTGCAGCACATTTCCTCCTCACTACCATCTTGCTTTTTTCACAGCTTTTCTCTCCTGCTTTCAGAGCCATCTGTGCTTTCTCATCATTTTCTTGCAAGGGCCTAAAAGAGGCTGTTTTACCAATCTACCCTTGCTGTAACATTTTTCTTGTTAATGAATGTATTCATTCAAGAAAGTAGCAGAAAATGAGAAGCACTGAGGATCCAGCTACTGTGGGATGAGCCCTTTGTCGGTGTAAATTAATAAGGCTCCACTAAAGTAAACGATACTACGGAACCCTACATCAACAGAGTCTGGCCAGCAAGCACTTATGTACACAGCACTGAATGACCAGAAGTGACTCTGCTTTATTTCAGCTGTAACATTCTGAGCACTGATACAAAATTAAACTAACACTTAAAAAAAGTTGAAGTACCAAATGTCATCAATAAGTGACTTGCAATAGGGCAGAGCATGAGAAGTGTCAGGCTGTGACATCAGCAATGGTTAAAAGTAAGCCTATTTGCTGAAAACTCCTGTGTTATATAGCACAGATACAACATTTCCCTGGGAGGGCTTAAATAAGAGATGTCAATGGAGTCAAGCATGTCACAAGATAATGGACTCCTGCTGCTACATAAATGCTGAGGTATTAAATGTGAAGCATTTATTGAAAATAAATGTTGGAATAAAGCCAAGAGGTTTCTTTCTAAACTGTGAGGCATTCGTAATGTAAGCAATTATGTATGACAGGATGTCATATCTGTATGTCTTAGGCACTTTATGGAACATGAGGTCAAAGGCATGAACTGAAGTGCACTGAGTGCATTACAGCACTTGAAGAATGATTCTCTTAATGTACTGAAAAACGAGTTCCGATATGTGCGGTTATTATCTCATATCTTTACCCATCATAAAATCACTTTGTTTGCTAAAAGCATAATTTTGGGGTCCTCACTTGGGCAAAGCTCCCACTGACCTGATTGAGCTAGCAGTCAGACAACGACAGAGGTCTGGGAGAGCATTTTTCAGTCCCACGTGACAGTAAATTCTGTGTCACATACAGCTGAAGACTACAGTTCTTTCACTATCTCCAGCTACGTATAGAATTCCTTTAAAAGCGCCACTTCTTCTCTTCTAGCTAAAGACTCGGGAGAGATTAATTTAAAATAACACCAAGGAATACATTCAAAACAAAAATTTCACTGAATATGGTCAGCTCATGTCAAAATTTGGAGTACTATAGGAAAAGAAAATGACTTTAGGTTTTAGGAATATGAGGAGAACCTGAACTAGCTTGATTGTACTTCAGTTCTAGCAGAACCTCATAGGTTTGGATACATTCAGAATTGCCTGGCCTATCTATCTCCTCACTTTCCTTTTACTAGCAAAACCACCATGACCTTAGAGGTACAGGAAAGATCCAGGGCAAGTGCTTTTGGATATCTAACTTGTACCAAACATGCAAATCATCCAGAGGGTCATCCACATTTTACTACTGTATAGTCCTCTGAATGGTGCCATTAAAACAGGCAATATACAAACACTTATTTCCAGACTTTCATTCTGCGGGGTAAATGTGTATTTCCACCCCATGTTATAAAATTTCCCAACTCACAGCATAACAGAATTAAGGAAACTTTGAACAGTGAGTGCTGAAAGCACATGCATGGAATTACACGGGAGAAAGAACATTTCTCACCCATTGTGCTCTTCCTCTTGTCTTCCATCTCTTCTCTCCTATTTGGCATGGCAGGAGTGGGTGGAGCAGACTGAGTTGGTGGAAGAGGTGCACGCCTCTTCTTTTTCTGTAAATCATTTAGGGATGCTCCTTGTGAAATCTGACAAAATTGAAAAATATGCACAGTAAAAGACGTGTTGGTGATTTTTTAAGTTATCAGTAAGAAAAAAATGTGACTGCCACATTACCTGATTTTTTTTTAGTGCACAGCATCATGAAAATATTTGGAGCAAGTATTTACAGTGACAACAAGAGACTGATAAGACAGAAAAGAAGAGGCACACTCAGAGAAGGAAAGGGGCAAGAACAGCAGAGAAATGTCACAATAGAACTGCCAGTCTGGTTCATTTGATGTTTTTGGTAGAAGGGGATTGGAGAGCAATGCATACTATGACACTACATACGATATTAGGCTTAACCTATAGCATGCTCTTGTTTTATCATTAGTTTCTCAAATTATGATTAAATACTTCAATCTGCATGTGTAGGGAATAAAGACTGTCTCATTTCTTTCGGTTTCCTCTCAAATTGATGTTTCAGGACTTGTGAGAGGAGAATCAAAATTGAAGGTCTGCTTGTATAATGATAAGAGATCATAGTGTACTCTATATTTACTGGACTTCTCAGACATACTTCCAAAGATCTGTAACACCTCTGTTTCCAATAATTGCAACATGTTGGTTGGCCAGCCAAAACTTTGTTGCTGTTTACACTGCTTTTTATAATATGAAAAATTTTATTAGAACTGACTTGGGTTTCACTGGGTTGCATAATACTTTGTTGATCGTTGGAACATGTGCTCAGGCAACAATAATGGTCACTTGATGTGGGCATATAAACTCCTCGTACATCCAGTTTGGGTGGTCCTGTGTGGAGCCAGGAGTTGGACTCAATGATCCTTACGGGTCCTTCCCAACTCAGGATGATCTTTGATTCTATAGCTCTACTTCTATTCACAGGAAGAATATTTTATAAGGAAAATGTACAAAAATCTGTTGAATTTTTATACTGGAAAGGTACTGGCAACACTAGACAGAACTAGGCATAGCTGAGGCAGAGGGTAATGGAAGCTGCCCACACACAGCATACTGTTGGCATTCCTCAGTCCTCCCTCACATCGCTTCACTGCTCTGTCCACCCTGATAATCCACACAGCTGAAGATATCTAATATAAAGAACTGCCTGCTGTTTTTCTAATATTACAAAGGCCAAAATAATAATAATCATTCCTTTAATTCAAAGGACTAATGAACCCTGAAAATATATTTGTTGTGGGCGATTTCATTAAGTGAGTAGCAGCTTCACACTGCTCACAGATCAGAGGAAAGGTATTCATTTTTATTTGTGTCCTTTCCTAGGCTGAGTGAAAACTACGAGTATAAATGAAAGTTACAGAGAACAGAGCCTCCCTCACTTAGCCTTTCTTTTCAAAAGTCCTCAGGAAGGGTCAGGTTTATAAAACACAGACACTCAGCTACCACCTTGCAGGACAATGCTCTAACCACCATGCCACAGGACATTTGGACGCTCTCCACCTGTTCCTGGCATCCTGCACATGGAGAAACTTGGTAGGAACTGCACTACCATTAGAGCACATTAACCAGGACGGGCTGCAGCTTCCAACAAACAGATTCTATAAGGCGAAGGGTCAGAGAGTGGGGAGGGAAAGGTGTCCTGGTTTTGGGACATGCTACCATGGATTGCTTCTGAATTCTACATTAAATATCCACTGGACACAGCACGTGACTAAAGCCAGTGAAGCCAATCTCGATAAAACTAAGCATAGTTAATGGCCAGGAATGTTGGCCAAGGCTTAATGGAATTTGAAAAAATAGCCGTCTCTCCACAAAACAGCATCAGCCCAAACATTCAGGAATAGATACAGCAAAAAAGGGTTTCTTTGAAAAACCTTTGTCTGAATTAGTTAAGTTATACATATGACGCATCTCTCTTGATGAAGAAACTGTCTGTCAGTTGTTAGGAACTGACTACAATTGACTAAAGTTGGATTTATTATTATTTCTTAATTCTTATAGAACCAAAATGCCCAGTATTCAGCTGTATAAGACGGGAAGCTCTGTTCAGTGACACAGACTCATCAGGCTTTGGTTTTGCACACTATGAATTACATGGAAGACAGCTACCTAATTCTGTATTCTTCTTCATGCCTACTTACAGTAATTGGCAAAAAGGCACTTAGAAAAAATAACACATTTTTCTGCATTGCTTTTTAGAATAACTAAAAATTTTCAGCTTTTTTTCCTGTATCTTGATTCTTCGGGATAGTACTTCACAAAAAAGAGAAAATTATCAGTCAAAGTGGAGACAAGACTGATCATTTATACCTGACTATAGTGTCCAAAATTCACTAGCTATGAGGAATCATCTGGGAGACAGGCAGAACTGAAATATCCCCAACACTTGACAAGTACAGGCTATGACTTTTGCAGCTATTTAATAGCATTTTGTACATTCCACATTCACTCCTGCCTTTCCAGGCAGAAAGGTCACTTTACTTGAGGATAAAAATGGATGGACTGGTGATTTAAATGATAAGCCTACGAAATCTCGACAATCAAGTCAGAAAGAAATGTGTTTTTCCACTTGAAGTGATAGAGATCACTAGTCAGCTCTCACTGAGTACCAGGTAAGTGAAGTATATTGGTCTGATTCCTCAAAGACATGCTACTGCTTTACAAAGAAGAAAGAATTCTTGATAGAAGCCAACTTACATCAGCTATTATGTGTTCTTATTTAGTTGAACCTTCTAAGGAACACTAGATAGATGTATGGGTGAATAAATTGCTACTGCTGTAGAAAAGTCTAGAAAATAGCTAGTACACAACTGCAATAATGAAAGTTTGGTCAAATATACACAAAAAAAGCTTTCATCAGACTGCCAGCTAAGTGCAACATACTTCAAAAATACCATAAAGAAGAACAGATTGGTTAAAGATAGACACAGTACAATGTATGCAAGAAGTGTCTAGTTCAAGAACAGGTTGTAAAAATTGTTGAAGTACTTCTTTAAAGCCAATCTCAGTAAACCTATGAGGCTAAACATAAATAGTAAAAAAAAACACAAAGAACACTCTGTTTCCTTCTTGCAATTGTATATACCAAAACAATAGAACTTGAACATAATTTGTTATGGCTGGCTGCTTCTTTTATAAAGAAATAAAGCCTTAACAACATTATCTGAAGTAATTTCCCATCTGAATTTTGTTACAGAAGCCCCTCTCTGAGAGTAACAAAGTATTTCCAATTCTTAGCACTTTTGCTTCAACTATCTATCATTTTTTAAGAAAGCTAGAGGAAATTATTAGGTGATCTTCCAGTTATGCAACAAATACATAACTTATAAGAATGTTAGTAAGTGACTGACTGACTGACTATAACTAATACTATCTGAGCTAGAGATGAATAACGTGGGTCAAAAGGACCTAAATCTGACAAATAGTGCAATTTCTGTTTCCCTATTGATGATAGCAAATATGACGCATGGAAACTGCAGCAGATACAAAGAGCACAGTAACACTATTTGACAGAGCACATTCTCAGCTACAAAACATTATTTGTCAGCATAGCCACCATCATCAGCTCTGCATTTTTGCCAGTGATGAACAAGAGCCTGCATGCCACACCCATGAACATCTGCATCAGCAGAGGTGCCCTATCGTCGCTGTTGCCACTGCTGAAATGCACCACCCAGCCCTCACTGTGCTCACATCCACTCTTCAGTCTCCGTAAACATTCAGCAAGTACTGGTGAATGTCAGTGGGTGTGATTTTTTTCTGCATAGAAGAATTCAATTCCACCCCTTTGCTTCATCTGCACTTTCATGTCAGGAGCCATTCTGTCAGACTGCCCTTCTGCTGCCATCTGTCACACGGCTACAAAATGGAATGGAATATTGGTGGGAAGGTTCAACCTCTGCTGCCATACCACCAACATCCACCTCTGATGTTGTGAGCCAACATAATAAAAAAAATGGCAGGCATTACTTTCGGATCACTTCTTCTATTTGAGGAAAATACTGAACATGGCTTAAGTCAGCCGAAGCTCAAAACCTTTACTAACATCAGAGAGCTGGAAGTAAAACGTTCACAACATATTTAGAGCAAAACGTGATGAGGAGGCTATGTGCATCCTACAAGGACGATGCTTGAAAATCTCAATCAGTAGCATTTGACAGTCACCTTACTTGCAAAAGGGCTGTGGGTATTGTACCAGTGGATATATAAATTTAGTTTTTTGATGTGTAAAAGTCCAGTATTTTGTTTGGCTTAAGCTGCACCAAATATGTCACCATGAAAAATACTAATGCAGATCAAAGGAAACAAAAGCAATCACTGTCAAAAATTCACTGAGTGTTCGAAGACAAGCAGGTTCTCAGATAAATTTCCAGTGAGAGCTCTACTCCTTTGCCTTGCCTGTCCTGACTTACAGGTTGGACACTGCTTTTGTATTTATCAACCCTTCACTATTAAGCTTTCTAACAATAATGTTTATCTGTGTAATTACTTGTTATCTGGCAAATGCCATCTTCCAAACCGAGTCTAAATGTCCTGCAGACTTCATGCTCACCTGATTGAGCTTTCTTCTGCAAGATGGAAACTGCATCAATGATTTATGCTTCTCTGTCCCCCCAGCACCCACCAGCTCTGCAACTCACCTGCCAACACTGGTTACGTAATTCTTCTCAATCACTACTTTGAACACAAAGGAAATCTCATTCTACTATTTCCAAAGACAAAGATTCTCCAAAAGCAGAGCTGGAGAGTCACACATACCCATCTCTGGTCTGTTAAGGGCAGCCCACATGCCCTTCACACAGACGTTACAGAACAAGGGCCTGGGATCAATGCAACCTTGAAAAATGCCTAAAGCACATCCTTGTTAAATAACAAAATAGAGCAATGCTTTATGTACTACAGTTTTATCTTGCCTACTAAAGTATAAAGCAGCCACAAAGTTATTTCAAAATAGTGATACCAGCAGGTAAAAATGCTTAAGCTAGTGCCTGAAGCCCAGCTGGGTTTTGTGGGTTTGAGGGCAAAATATCATGAAACTGTGAAATTGGACGTTGAAGGCCACCTTTGGAGCTTTCTGTGACCTACTGACTTTCAAGCAATGTTTGTCCATTTATTGAACAGCTGAGGGAGACTTCATAATCTTCAACAATTGCTGTGTTGGGACACAGACCAGGAGGAAGAGACACACTTCCCTCCTTCTCCAAAGAGTTATGCCTAGGGTGAAGGAGACAGAAGTGAGACACATACTTTCTGCAGGACTGAGACAGAACTTGGAAAAAAGCTGGGTGATCTCAGCTCAGAAGGACAACTAAGGACACATGAAGGGAACAAATTAAAATCTGCCATGGAAAGACTCTGTTGGACTTCCACAGTAAAAGTGAACAGAACCTTCCTGAGTTACTTGGAAAACCAAGGTTTCCACTGAACAACTACGGGTATCCATTATCATAGCTGGTGTTTACACCTACAGAAGGCCTTGATGACAGATAGACAGATACATACTGTTCTAAATTTCCCTTAGTAGAAACCCCCACAGTGTACCTAGTCAATATGTGACTGAGGTGTTAAAAAAAGCGCATACTTCATGTTTTAAAATCCAAACTACTCTTCCCAGTGCTTTCATAAAAACAAGAAACATCAGTCTTACAGCAACAGATTTTTCCTCTCACTCTCACTGCTATCATTTCGACATAGACCAGGCAAAATGGAAACTTGAAAACCTAACAATCTTACAGGGTTTGATTTTTATCAAAATCACCCTTAAAGCCATTTTCCTTCTGCTTAGGCATCTTAGAGACAGATGATACAGGTATTCTATTAGCAATAGGATGCCATCTGAATGAAGGACTGATTTTAAAGTATGTCCCATGACAGCTTAGCATATTCAAATATTTTATAGCAAATTATATAAAATGTGTGAAGTACGCTCATATACTCTCTTGCTCATTTCTTTTCTTTTTTTTATACAACATCACATCAGGATCTTTTATTGTTTTATAGAATTCTTGTAGTGTTGTGACTTCTGTCTAAGTTGTATATAAAACATGTTGTTCAGGGAAACAGTGAGTGATTATTCGTAGGAATTATTTTTAGAAGCAAATAAAAAAGGACTGGAAAAAGAGCACACATGGATTGAACCACAGGCATGTCCTAACTTCAAACGGGCTTCTGTCATCCAACATGGATACAAGCTGATAGAAGCAAGCCAGATTTTGATACACCTGCTGGTAATGATCCTGTATGGGGTCAGAATGCTTACTCAATTACAAGAGTGTTTAAATATCAACCACAGATAATTTTGAGAGCTAGCTTGCAACTAAACAAACAACACTATCACCTCAAACAATGCGTGGGACCATCCCTACCCTTTTCCCTTCACAAAGAACTGTAGAAAATCTTGAAATAATTAAGAGTAATTTCACAATAAGCCTCTGGAAATAAAACGACATCTTTTATTTACCACTTTTAAACTCTTGCTATAACTGTAACTGCACTGATGCTTTTGAAGCAGTGTATGAAAGACAAGTGGTAGGTTGGCATGCTAGTAAGATTTACGGCTTCAGAGTTTTTAAAAGTATTTTTGCTATGATTTTGTACATAATTTAAAGCAGCTGAGAAAAAATATTTTGATCCAAGAGGAGCCGTTCTAGGAAAATCAGGGAGATAAATCTTTCAGCTGCAGAACAGAGACATAAATCTGTCCACTAAACTTGATGATATAAAAGCTACTCTATCCAGCTGATTCTGCATTTTCACAGGGCAACAGATGCTTCAACATGTCTAGCACCAGAAACCACAAAAAGTCTCAATTGAACATTAATTTGTCTTAAACAACATTTACTCATATGTCTAATACTCCCTGGACAGGTCATTCATTATTAGGCTTTTTACTGACATCAGCCATACACTGACAAAAGTAAATTCTAGGAGCTCTCAAAGAAATGGAGCTAATGAACAATTCATGAGGCTGACCACTGTCAGTTACACTGTATTAAACTGTCTATTCAGCACCCAACTTCTCTACCTCATTTCCTTATTGGGCAGTGCTCCATTTCAGTTGACTGAAGACTGAATTTCTAATCTGTGAGTGTGTTACAAATGGTGCTCAAGAGCAGCAGTCGGATGTTTCCCAAAAACATCCCTTTATGTTGCAGATTGCATATGAGCAGTGGGATATTTAAAATGCCTTCTAGGATCCCATGCAATGCAACAACATATTGTAAAAACAACATACATAGAGGTACTCAAAACTCGGCACATAGAAACAGCTTTAAAGAGCACATTTTTTGAAAATCTTGTCATTTTGATATAAAGCACAGAAACATTTCAGGAACTGGCAAGCAGTTTCTCTGGATCGGTCATTTTAGTTCTGTACATCTTGATTTCCTAATCCTTGATCTCACAAGCCCAACAACAAAATGGATAATAATAAATGTAAAGAGAGATAGGAAGTTAAGAAATAAATGCTGCTAACAGAAAAACTGATTGTCTGAAATTTGGATCAACTGGACCCAATGTCTTGCGTTACTTTGGGCACACCAGTCTCCCACGGTAGGTGTTTACATGGGGAGGTCCCCAAGCTAGTGTCCAACCCAACACCAGCTAACTGACTGGATAGTTTGGCTCATGTGATGGCTGGGCCCCAGCCACACTTGCGGCCTCAGTTTCTGAGCTGCTTTTCTGCTATAAGTGTTCAGTCACTGAGTCAAATTGGGAAGTCAGGCTTATAACTACAGTGCAAACTGTATTGCTCTTCTGAAAATACCATTATCATTTTCATTAGATACCACAAAATATTGTATTATTTTGCCCACTTTTATGCTGTTTAATTTCAAATTAAATTTCTCGCATTATATAATTCTAGTATAAAAAAAATTTGCAATGAAACTGAATAGTCATTACCAAAACTGAAACTGTGATCACAAAAACAGAATTAATAACAGATAAAAAGCTTAGCATTACTGATTTTTACAGAAATTGCTATATTCTTGTGCTTTTTTAATTCATAAAATGAAGACAAAAGTCAAGGATGTCCTTGAATACTCAGTTGATTGGCAACAGAAAGCTAAATCAGTTGACACAAGAAAGCCTCTGCAAGGTGAAGGGGCAAGCTCATTTTTCCATCTGTTTTTATTGAACACACCCTCTGTGAAATGTCATGGTCAAGGGCAGTTAAAAATTAATGTCACTCTAATCTTCTTTAAACACTTTAACTTGTTCAGCTAAATGTGTCAGACAGGAAATCATCCATAAACAAATTTGAGATGTTAAATTACTAAGATAGCTGTGATTTCCTTCTTTTGCAAAATCTCATTACTAGCTGGAATATTATTTCCACTCAAGGAAGTCACTCTACAACACCAAATATTTTCACATGCATTGAAACATGTAGACTACACAAGTCTGCGGATGTTTGTTTTGGCAGAGAATTGAACTTCCTCTGTTTCTCTGAATACAATGTAATCCTCCTCATTTATGTCTTCATTTAGGGGAAAAAAGAATCCTTGGATGGTTAAAAATCATACTTTAAAACCACCACAATCTGATTTGCTACTAAGATTGATTTTGCTTCTACATATAGACTGTGAAGCAAAACAAAAAAGGCAAAAACTTTCTCCGTTTTCGTCATGTCTTTGCACATCTTTCATTTAGAGCAATAAATTTAAATAAAACAATTGGGCATTAGTAAGAGCTTAAAATACACAGTAGGACTGCCTCTTCATATTTCTTCTGAAAACTTTATGAATGAATTTGATAGGTATCAGTTTTATTTCCTTGAGTCAGCAGTGCCTTTGGGAAAGGCCCTGGCATAAGGATTTCATATACCATCTTTCCTTCCTGACTCTCGTATTCAGGATTACATACTGGTTGACTGGTTTGCCTGCTTGTCTGTCCTTAAAAACCTGAGAGATGTCATGATCCAACTGAACACGTGCAAAATTTAATTTGCATCTTTGTCTGAATTCCTGCTAAAATGAAGGGCTGTAGCCTAAATCATGATGCTAGAAAGCAGAATGCAATCTCACAGGTATTTCACCAGTAACAAGGAGTACCATACCCTTTCTACTGTCATTAAGCTGCATACCCCAACCCCCCCGCAGGGCTTAAGTTTTCCTTTACATTTACAATTTTCTCCTGGAGAGACAGTCAATGTTTGTTGCAAGTGCTTAGAAAAGCATCAAGTCCTAAGCAATATCCTCAGAAGTTTTCTCAATTTAGAGAAGAGTAAACTGGAGTTATTTCCAGCACTCCACCACACTTATATCAGCCCTCTCTGTCTGCAGGCACACAAAATGCCTGGGAAACCTACTGTGGGCAGTAAGTCAAGTGACAGTTTCATGCCACTCTTTTCCACTGCTCCCCGCAAATTGCCACTCAGTCTTCTACTCCTTCCAGGACTTACGAAGGGCAGCCAGAAGCCCCTACTTCCACGATCTTCAGAAACCAAGGAGAACGTGGAATAGCAAAGTGGTATCACAATGTAAATTCAGTGCATTATTATGGATCATTGCATAACATGGCTCTACACCAAGCCACCCCCCACAAGGATAAGATTTTTATCATCCAAAATGATGAATGGGCTCTGTCCATTCCAGTAGTGGTTCAAGAAAGCCACTATGGCACTCTACTTCCTATCCACAACAGAAAGTGGCACCAGCATCCAACGGAGCAGGACGCAGGGACAGTCTGCTAAGCTATGATATTCTGCTAAAGGTGAGCACACAGCAAACAGAGTGAGGTGTCTCTTATCTTCGAGAGACCAACACTTACACTGTTCATTCTCTGAAGAGGTAAAAACTGAAGTGGTATGCAGTTAGAGGAACTGGATTTGCATTCCCATCTCTCTGCTTTTATTACTTCCATGCTCTGACTAAATTAACTCAAATGAAAAATAGCTTTAGGAACCAGTGAACAGTTTTTACTAGATTATACTTATCTGTGATATTTTAAATTTTCTTATTTAGCTAGAAACTGACCAGAATGCACTGTCATCAAGCCATTAAATCACACTTAATTTACACACCACATATTTACTTACTTTTTCTAGTATATACATACTTTTTTTAATTTAATATCTAAGAAAGGTGGAGTTACAAGTGAAATCCGAAAACTGACACAAACCCAGTTTCTGAATTAAGCAAGGCATTAGAGTCATTTTTCATTGCTTACTGAATGCCAGTTCTTCAGAAGCCTTGCTGTATAAAATAATCTTTTTCTATTAACTTCCCCTAAATAACCTGCTTGACAAAGCCTAATAATTACTCAACACATACTTTCTCTTTAATGAGAGTTAACTCTTATGATGACATCAGCCTGTTCTATTTGTCTGTGACTTGCAAGGCAGATGAAGTTTACTTACTAAACGCTGCAACCCTGCCAAAACTCAGGGCTGCATAGAACAGTATGTTCAGGCCCTGATGTCGTGCCAGTTTTCAATGAAGTGCTTGACGGAGACCACATGTGGAGGTCAAGTGATACTATCATGATCTCACCAGATGGTAAGTTGTGGTATTATTCCCAAGGCAGGTAGCATAATCTGTTCAGAAACAGTTGGCAGGTGATCCATGAACTCACAGCCAGAAGCAACTGGATTATTGCAAAAGATCAGGAATGTTACTGATGTTGGTGAATTCTTTTCCAAGAATTTTTCTTGTACATAATTTACGGACTCAACTCTCAAGCTGTGTTTTTTGTTTTTTGTTTTTTTTTTTTAAAAAAAAGGGCAACAACAAGAAAAACCCCACAAAAAACAACACCAAATCAAAACAAAACAAAACTCTGCTAGCTTAAATCAGAATCCTTCCTGTCAAACAAATCTTGTGCTCTTACATGGTTATGATATGATGTATGTTAAGCGGTATAAAAAGACAAAGCAAACTCAGGTGGCTTGGGTTCCTGTAACTACACAGGTTAGAGGGCAGGAATGTACTGCTTTACAGAGAATAAGAAAGTTGACCACTGAGGAGCCTTACCAAATTCTACAGGTCTTCCTTCGCCATCTGTCTACAATACCAGCTTATCCAAACCAAAGCGTGAAACAGCACTTTACAGAATCCAGCCTTCAGTTAAAGCAAGCAAGAACTTAATATCACTACTGGACCCATCTGACATTTCCTGGACAAAGCTGCAAAAATATTTCTGAAAATGCAACAAAGCCACACAGTGCAATCTAATGCAGTGACTTCCTTATAAGCAACATTTTTCCCAACGCAGGGATGCAATATTCTCCTTGTAAAAAATACATGACTTTAAAACAGATTTTAAATTTTTAAGTTCCCATGGTGCAATATCTAATAGTTGACCATGGATTTTATCTGTGCAAAGACAGATTTTCAAAGGGCCAGAGTAGAGGCAATATCACCTCCCCTTGCACCCTATGGATAACATCAAAAACTCTGCCCTCCGCTGAAGTTCTACACTAACATTCTCATTCACACCGGCTGAACTTGAGTAAAAAATATTAATAAATTAGTTTGTGACTGAGAAAGGTAAAATTCCTTTTAATTGATTCAACACACTAGGACATTTTATGCTGTTTAAAATTACGGGACAAGGGAGAGAAAAAATAAGTATATTAACTATCAGTTAAAAAATACGGACACAGAAGAAACTGGGAAATAAGCTGCTTACCCAAAAATCTAAGTTAATGAAATGTCTTCTGAATTTTATTTTTACAATGGGACACATGCTGCTAGTACATTAATGTGCAGCAACACGAAATTAAGCACTAGAAGCTCTAAAGAGGATGGGGGGGAATTGGCACGAACTATGGAATTTCTTTAGAGATATGGAGAAAAAATACGTAATATAACATTAAAATGCAACACATCCTTAAATGATACTCTCTGAAGATACTGAGAAAGTAGTCACTGCAGTGCACAAATAATCTACCTGTAGCCTTTGATAACTGTTTTAAAAGAAATAAAGACTGTTTAAGTGTCCCTACACTGGAATTAATTTTTCAAATATGCTTCTCTTTTTAGAAGAGCTAGCAGCTTTTTTTTGAGCCTCTGATATAATTCCTAAATTTGATCCTACATATGACAGCAAGATAAGCCTTCAGCCATGATTGCGTTTTTCTCTCTTTTATTTTAATTTGGGCTTGCATCATTAGGCAAACTACAGTGTACTTGTCTAGCTAAATTAAGCATCCAGACTGCACAGCAAACATTATCTGATGTTCTGTCGGCTGGTTTCATGTTTGCCTGAGCATTGTTTTGTCAGACACGAAAGGAACAATTCTGGATACCTCTCACTCAGTTAACTAAATGTCATCTTTAAAGCTCTTAAGGGAAAAATGAACAAATTACCTTCAAATTAGAAATTAATTTCAGTTCAGTGTTCTAATTCCATAGTCAGTTACTGCAATATAGGGCATTTTAAGGACCACAGACTGCCTTTACAACTCACAATTGCTTCTAGTTATTGGTTCTGGTCCATCTTGATAATGGACTCTGTAATAGGATAGCACTAGCCAGTTCAGCTCCAGTGAAAATATTTAATGGATAAAACTTTCCAGATTTATGATCAGTTACAAAGACTACTGTTTCTATAAAACATAATTTAGTATGTCATCACAGAATTTCATGTCTGTGAAGGGCAACAGTTTATACATGGCTTTTTCAACATAAAGCAATTACCTTAAAATCATTAAGAACAGCTACACCCTTATACTCTCATCTTAAAGAAAGAAATACTGCCGAATCCTTTGGAGGAAACTGGATAGATCCAGGAAAGCAGCGTGCTGTAAGAGATCTGACTTGCTATCTTCTGAAAGGCAAAATATCATCATTTGCTAAGCAAAACCAAAGCCTTAGCACTGCACAAGTCAGAAGAGTACTAACATCCCATTCCTCAAAGGACTCGTGATCTAGCTATCAAGTACAGAACGCACAGAAACACAAAAAGAAAGCACAGCAAGCAAGCATCAGTAACAGCAACAGTTTAGCTGTTTTTTCTTTAAAAAAAAACCCAAAAACCACCCTAACAAAAATGCATTTTATACTTATTTTGACTGATAGATGATTACTGGTCTTATTTGTGGGAATAAGGCTGGGAATAGTGGCACACCTGAACGACAGCACAAAGATACAAGTGCAGTTTTTTTGGAAAGAGAAATGAAAGCAGAAAACATCATAACTTTTCACTTGTCCACCTTTCTCGTCCTCTTTAAATCAATAAACGTATCTGACACTGATCTTTATCTGATGCTGATTTCACATGGAACGAGATAAAATCTTTCACGTTGCCCTTTTTTTTTTTTTTGTCAGTGAATTGCATACGTCTACTCAGAAAGAGTGCCCTGGACATCAACACAACAACTCCCAGCTGCATGTAATTTAAGCTGCCTACCTGCATCTCTGTATTTTGAGATGCACCCCAGGAGGGCTGAGAACAAAACCCTGAGAATCCTGTAGGGCTCTTTGGTGCTGCAGTTACAGCACTAAGTTGAAACACATATACCAGGCAGATTGCTTTAGGAATCATCCTGGAAAATTATTATTGCTCATATCATTTACTGGCAAAACTTATGACCACATTCTGAAAATGCAGATTTTTACACTTCAAGACCACAAAACAAAGAGAGCAAATATTGGGAATAGGAATCAAAGACAGCTGTTTCTGCATTTAGTAAGAGACATGTTGTCTGGTTAAAAAATAAGCAGTAACAAGGAGATCTACTGAATTCAGTGAGAATATTACCAATGACTTTCCTAGATTGCTACCAGATCATACAAGACAAATATTTAGGCAAGAACCTCTTCATTTTTTTCTGCCAAGAGCTGCAGTGGATTGGATCAAGGGTTCTGTTCAGGCTGTGGCAAATACCTAAAGGAGTGCAGAGGTAAAGCGAAGATGCATTCTTTCCTACTGATCCTTTGCAGCCACCAACCTCTCCTGCTAGTGACCTTCTGGTGTGATTTCTGTTCAAAATTTCTCAACAGATTTTCTTGTAGGATTTCATTAGCTTCCTTTTGAGTCCACATGAACTCTTAGCACCCTTGGCAAGGAGTCCCACAAAACGACTACTTGCATGAAGAACCACATTCTTAGGTTTTGCATGTTTTGCCTCCCATTTAGCTTCAAATGATGCCCACCTGCTCTTGCAGCTGTTGGTTGAATAGTTGAACAGTTAAATCCCTACCCATAGCCTTCATGTTACTCTTTCAAGAGGAAGAATCAGTTCATTTAAGTTGTACAGTTGCCCCTGTATTAAGCTACTCCACACCTTTGATCACCCTTGCTGCCCTTCCAGGAAGGTCTTTGCATTCTTTAAGTCCAATTGTGAAATGAAGGGAGCACTACTGGGAGGGAACACTACTGAAGTATTCAAGAAAGCATAATAAAGCTCATGTGATAGTAGCATAACAACTTCTCCTTTCTTCTTTTCTTTCCTAAACCACTGCATTTGACTTGCTTCTTTGACCGCTGAGTTTTGAGGTGTCCTTTTCACAGAACTATGTATTTTGACCCTAAGATCTTCCTAACTGCTTACTGCAAGATGAGACACCACTGCTTTACAAGGTATTGGGGAAAATTAAAATGTTTTTTTCTCATGTATACCACTTCATACTTATCTAGAGAATTTCACCCACTTGCTGAGCAAAGGAAAAAGACCCAATCACATCCATAAACTCTCAACATCAATAGAAATGCATAAAGGAAGTTAACAAGCTTCTAAATAAAATTTCAGACAGGATGACTGGAGTAAAAGTCTCAAAGCAAGAAGGATTTAAAAAGCCTAATGGAAAATTTCACAACTAACATACAATATTTGCAGCCTACAACACCCCAACTACGCGGTTTCTACATGAATTTGATGTGAAACACTGAGAAATATGTTAAGTTGCTCCGAAAGTAATGTCTCCCCTTTATTTCCAGGGAAATGACAACATATACAAAGAGCATAATAACACTATTTGATGGAGCAAATTCTCAGCTACAATACACTCTTTTTCAACACAGTCACCACCATTAGTTGTGCATTTTCGCCAGCAATGAACAAGAGCCTGCAAGTTGGGCTCATAAATATCTGTACCAGCAGAGGTGGCCCGCTGTTTCACAGCTGCTATGACAGCATTGCTGCTAGGAAAATGTTGCCCATACAGTCCGTCTTTAATCAGATGGAACAGATGGAACTCAGAACATGCCAAATCCAGATACAGAGGGTGGGGGGTAGGACAGTCCAGCCAAGAGAGGCAATGTCCTCCATGGTCTTCAAACTGGCATGGGTCCCAGCACCGTTGTGTTGCAGGAGAAAGGCTGTGTCTTCTTCTCTGGCCCGACTCTGGAAGCTTGAGCCTTCAGCTTAGTCAGCATCATGGTCTAGCAGTCAAAGTTGATGGTTTGTCCGCGTTCCAGGAAATCCAGAAGGATCACCCCTTTCCCATCCCAAAAGACAGTGCACATCACTTTATGCACTGAGGGCGGTGTCTTGAACATTTTCTTTGATGGGGAATTCACGTGTCACCACTCCATGGACTGCTGTTTTGACTCCGGCTTGTAGTGGTGACATCACATCTCATCACCAGTAATGATGTGATCTGGGTAACTGTCACCTTCAGCCTCGTATTGGTTCAACAGGTCCTGACAAACTTGAATACGATTTTCTTTCTGTTCCTGTGTAAGCATTTGTGGGCACCATCTGGCAGTCTTCACTGGGTGGTGTGGCAGCTGTGCATGGCCTTCTGGAACGTGGCTTGCCTTTCACATCTCTGTGGCCATTGCTGAAACACACCACCACTGCTTCACTGTGCTCACATCCACTGTTTGGTCTCCATAAATGTTCAGCAAGCATCAATGAATGTCAACGGGTGCCATTTTTTCTGCATGGAGGAATTCAATTCCACATCTTTGCTTCATCCGCACTCCCATGTCAGATGCCATTGTGTCAGACTGCCCCTCTGCTGCCATCTGTCACACCACAACAAAATGTAACAGGATACTGGCGGAAAGTTCAACCTCTACTGCCAACAAACACATCTGATATTGTGGGCCAACATAATAAAATACAAGGCATTACTTTCAGAGCAGCCTTTGTAGATACAATTTCCATTATTAATAGGTTTATCTATTAATTATCTATCTTTTCAAATTAAAATACAAGGACAGACTCAGTCACTCTCTGAGCCCATCCAAACACTGATCCATGCCGAACTTGTAAGAAGTCTTCAGCCACTTGATCTGTCATTGCACAGGAGTACAATGTGCATCCAGCACTTAATATCCAAAGTATAACACAAAAATGAGAA
This sequence comes from Penelope pileata, assembly GCA_013396635.1. Classification (NCBI taxonomy): domain Eukaryota; kingdom Metazoa; phylum Chordata; class Aves; order Galliformes; family Cracidae; genus Penelope; species Penelope pileata. Next base: position 371,284 of record WBMW01006034.1, read on the forward strand.
AAAGAGCATGATTTAACAAGTTTTCTTAGCAGCTCTGCTACACCACTATAATCACAAGAACTCTGGAGAGCTGCATTAGGTTTATTTTTAAACTATGAAAGGACATCTCATACATCTTTGACTACCTGCTGACTTAACACAAAACAGAGGGTTTTTTTATGTATGCTTACATAACTTGGGCACCTAAACACTGCTACTGAGAAAAACCATCTTTATGAAAGATTCAATATTCCTGTCTTCATCACAAAAGTACTGCTGACAGATACCACACTTAAGGGTTCTAACATGTCCGCCACCAACATCAGTGATGATTATCATCTAGCATTCATGATGTCCTCAGTCAATAAACAAAGACTTAAGATCTTTAGAAATAACATGCACCATCTGCATTTCAGGCCTTCTTAATGGACAAAAAGAAAACTAAACTAGAAGAAACAAAAAAACCCCTGAGGTACGCATCCAGCCATTAAATTCCTTTTAACCAACAATTAAAAAAAGTTAAAAAATCAAGTGTTCTCCCTCCATTTTGAAACAAATCTTGCTTTCATATCCTCACAGAACTGACAAGTGATCTACAAGACGTAACATTTTGTAAAGCTGAAGTACATATTTTGAAAAACAGCTTTTTCCTAGAGCAGAAACTGATTCATTGCATCCTTCCTCAGAATGTGAAAAAAGTATCTGTTATTCTCAAAGGAGACTTTTGGATGCTCCAGAGGAAAAAAAAAAAAAAGAAGAAAAAAACAACCACATTCACAGAACACTTAAGGGGAAAGGAAATGCGTCGTAAGAGAAAGGTTGCAAAGACCTCACCCAGAAGACCTCTGAGTCAAAATAAAACCTCCCTTCCTCTCTGAAAGATGATAAAAATAAAAAGTCATATCTTGCTGACTTCTAGTGGACATTTCTGGCTTAGGTTTAACCTATGAAAGGGAGATAACCGATCTGAGTCCATCCACCCTTTTGCTGAACAATGGGTTCCTTACTAACAAAGAATACAACTGTCAGATAGTCTCCACTGTGAACTACCTATTACCTTTCACTTCATGTAGAAACACAGAAAAAAGGTGTTATTTATAAGGGAAGAAAATGCTCACAGCAGAATGCTATTCTGCTGCAATACCAAAAACAGACCCTTTCCTCTCATCCTTCATCCCACGTAGTTATGACTATAATCACTTCTGAAAAGTAGGACTGACCAGCTTGCTAAATCTAAACAGGTCTGAATTTCTTCCTCTCAGAACACAGGGCTCTGGTTGGAGTTTTCACAGTAATGAATGGGAGGAGATGAATAAAGAAGAGGTAGAAGACACTAAGCTGGTGAGAACAGGGTGCAGACAGAGGTAATCACAGCAGCTGTTAACTGAGCAGGTTTTAGACACCTGCCCACTATTATCCTCAGTTTAACCTCAGTATCTGCAGTGGTTGTTCTCATTCAGCTGTGACTCTGTTTCTCAACTTCACTATAATTGCAATGCCTGCTGGTATCACACCTCTCCCATAAAATGATGCTTCTGAAAGTCGAAGGAAACCTGTGACAAAAAAAAATGTAGAAACACAAAAAGACACATCCACACAAACACAGGCTCTTTGCTAAGCAATCAGCTGTTTCTCAGAAGTGAAACCCATTGCAGGAATTTTATTGTTTTAAATGTCAAACTGATCCAAAGTACCCAAGAACACAGCAGATTCAAGAAACTTTAACTCATGTGGAACAGAGAAGGAGAGCTCGACTGATGGCCTCTTTAATGACACAGCTGCACATACTAGGAATGTACCCTACTCTGCACTGCCCTACAGCATCTGCATCCATTGCTTTAGGGTCTAATTCGCAGCCACATGGGAATATGTCATTTTGAAATCTTGCGAACAGCAGTAATGGTGTGATTTCATTCCAATCAAGATTATCCTTGCAGCCAGCAAGCCAAAAATCTGTGCCCTTAGATTATGAAGAAGTGAGGTGGAAGAGTAGTAATCACACCGTGGAAATAAGCAAGAAAGATACCTGCGCAAGAAAATGAGAGTATTCTGAGGGGACATGAGTGGAAGAAATGTTTGCTTTACTGAGATGTTTATATTAACAATCTCCATTTAAACCACTTTTGCAACAGAAGGTGGCATAGTGAAGAATAATATGATATTAAAATCACAGTAGCCAGATAATGAGTTGCTGAGCAACAAGACGTAGCTTCTGACATCTTAAAAGTTGAAAACGTCAAGCTACAAACTCAGCTTCCTAATTACGAACAGCAGAGCTAACTGTTTCTAAAATCTTGGCCACTGTTCTAAAATGTATTTTACTCCTAAGGAAGAGAATGAGTCACATTTGGAAGTGGCTTCCAAGTTCATGCCTGTAGTATACACACATGTACATGGGAAATCTGAGAACTGCAAATTCAAGGACTGATTCTCAAAATCCAGATGAGTTTAATAATTACTTAAGCAAATTTTGTATGTTAACTATGATTTCAATATAATTTTCTTTATACATTTCCTTCACTGCTTTTCCTTTGTTTTCACTACTTGAACATTATTCCATGGTTCTCACTGGCAGAATCAACCTCAGGTATATTTTCACTACACACTGTGCCCACGTGCAATTTGATTTAAAGTATTTCAGGCTTGCCTGCAGATGGACATAAATTCAATGGCTTTCAGTGGGACATTTCATTACAGTATCTCACCCTTCTGACACACTCCTAATATGGTCAATAAATCAGAGGGTATGCACCTTTCAATAACTGATATATTCTATTTATATTGGTTTGTATATAAAAGGATGATGATGACAGTAGTGTAACACAACTTCTCCTGTGAGAAAGGCATCACTACCAAAAGCAAGAAAGTGGTTCTCAAGGCCTAACTCGGGGGGCCTGCCAGCTCAGCAGCACTCCACTCACTGAATGCTGCTGGAACTGGAATTCTTGCAAGTGCAAGATGGGCTGGAACAGGTGAACATGTGCTGTGGGAGGCTGCTGCTTCCCACAAGAGTACAGAAATACTTGGGAAGAAAAAATAAAAAACAACAACAAAAAGAAAGCCACCCTTATGTGGTGGTCAGTATAAATTTTTAACTAAGATGGTAAAAATAACTTTTTCCCTGCATTTGCACATTTATAGTTTCCTTTCATTTAATAGAAGATGTACAGCAAATATGGAAAGTATATTCTCATGATATACAAGAAATTTGGCAAATTTTTAATATGAGTACCTTAGTTATTCCAGGGAAGACAGGAAAATCTTATTTGTATTTGTTATTAAAAAGATCATCTTAAAGCTGATCTTTTCATTTAGGCATAAAATTGGTCAAAAATAAAAAGGAGGCTTAGAGAACAATGCCTGCCATCAATGCTCTGAGAAAATCTGTGACTCTCCTTGGCTGTAATATTCCATTTTATTCATGTGAGTTAAGCCTCTTCAACAGATCAGCTGTTTTTGGTGAGGAAACATTATCCTTGATAAAATGCTGGGGGCAAGCGGTCTGCTCTAAAGATATGACCAAAAACAATGAGTCAACAAGTGCACTCAGCAATGCAAGCTGCAGATTTAAATGGAGAAGAACATAAGAAGTAGAGCAAAATCCCCAGCATGTCACATTGCTTGCAGTGACACCCAGGAAATCATGTAAACATGGAAAAGAACTGAAAATTTCTTTATGGGTGCCTTCTGAAAATGTGAGGCTAATTCTACACCTGCCATAAAAGCAGTGACACAATTTTTATTTAAACCTGCTGCCTTGTCATATTGCAACTAAAATTAAAAAACTACAAAAGAAATGGTAGATTATTTGTGTCTGCCATACTGCCCCGCTTTTCATGCTGCACAGGGATTTGACTGGCTAATAACAAATCCCAGATGCCTCCTGTTACATCTACATATTATATGAAAGCGCTTCTGTTCTGAAAATCACAGCAGCTGAAACAGCACATGGCTCCTTTATCACAGTCTACAAATTGCATTTCTGGCTTCTGGAGTTGACGACAGAGCTATTAAAAAGATGGTGGCACTGAAGAGTCCTCTTCTGATTCTGAAGTTGTCTCCAAAAAGCCTCATGATTTTACTCTGAATAAACCACTCCATTTCACAGAAAAGGCTCTTACAGAAAGACCTTCAGGCCCCATTTATCATCTCTCCTTACTCCAATTTCTTTACTTTTTCATAGACACTAAAAAAAAGAAGTAATTACTCCCACAAACTTATTTGCCAGTGCACAATACTCTCTATTTCTGAAAAATTTAAATACTCAGTTCTACAATTCTTCCAAGGAATGATCTGAATCACACTTATTCTTCTTTTTAAGTGAGGTCATCGAATAAGATGTGCTTAATTCTGTTAGGTTTTATGTGCAGCTTCTCTCCATGTGCTCTACAACGGAATATGCATAGAGATTCACCGTTATGTATTTTGTGTATGTGGTGTGTGCTTTTTGTGTTGGTGACTCAGTTTATACTATGCCTACCATAAGGTTTTTCTAGGACACCCTCAAAAGTGCTGTGACAGAGACTGTTTGCAAAAGAGTTTCACCTTCTCACCCCACACACGGACCTAACTCTACACATCTCAACAGTGTGGGCTCCATGTTGCAACTTACAAAGGAAAATACCTCCTTGCTCCTAAAGCAAAGCACCTAACTTTTTGGATTTCATACTGGAAATATTACCATACGTTGGTCTTTCGAAGAATATTTTTTCAAGCAGCTTCCCATTATTCTAAATTGCATCACTTGGGAGATGTTTACAAAAAGGGGGTAAAACTAGTCCCCAGGGAATAAATCTGTGGACTCCTTTGACTCTGCATTCCTTTGTAAAATACTCAGTGCATGCACAGCACACTGAAATACTGCTCAACTGTGCTCTGAACAGAAATGAATACTTGACAGAAGGGTTTTAAAACAGTCACAAAGAAAACGTTACCTCTTAACAGACAAAGAAATAGGAAAGCTAAACTTGGAATAGGGAAACTAATGATGTTACTCTAAAAAGTAATTAAAGCTATTGCAGGGGCCTTACCCTCAAGGAGGTAAATTACCTTAAGTGCCCCAGAAACAAAACTTGCACTACAGTAGAATTATATGCAGTGATTCACCTATCCATAAAAACAAGCAGAGAAAAGCTAAATTTAAAAGCCTAAACATCCCTTCATACACATGGAAATTTTTGATTACAGTCAGTAGGTAGGGAGATGAGATGCATACTCCTAAAGCATCATATATGCTGTAAAGAATGCCCTAGAGCTTAACAATGGGTTAAAAATAAGGGGCTTGTTGGGTTGGAAAGTCAAACTGTGTGTCTCCATAACAGCTACAGTATTTGCTTTTCTACACAGCTATATGGAAGGAAATAGTTTAAAAAGAAAAATGCTTCTGAAAGTTCAGAATACCACAGTTTTCATTTTCTATTAATGTGCTAGCTTCACTGGAAATAAACATGTTCCCCTTTTGCAGGATCTTCCTGTTAGTAACAGTTGCACATAAATAAAGTTTTCTAAACAAACATCTTATCTTTTTATGGAAGGAAGTCCATTAATAAGGAATTGACGTCCTTCCCTGAAAAAAAAAGATCAGTGCTAATTCTTTCCCATAAACTAAAGAAATAAACTTACACCCCGAGATTTTTTACTCTATTTTCACAGCAAACTGGGTAGTCTGCACGTAGATAAAATAGAACTGTTTGGGCTTTCATATAAACAATATTCCTGTTGCTACCTTGCCACATAATACATAATTAATCTCTTCCCTCAGTTTTTGATCGCTTCATGGAATTTGTGCTTCATATCAACTGTACTCCACACATTGTTGTTTGAACTACAGTGAAGTCTGTGAGCCACCTTCAATCCAGGAGCTTCAGAAGCACATAACAAATTTAGTATTTTGACATGGGTAACTGTTTACATAAAGGCATCCTTTACCCCAGAAATGCAGGCAAACTAACTGCAGCAACTGTGTTATACTTTTTACCATACTCTTCACTGGCTTTGTCAGCTCCACAAGACACCTGAATTGCCCAAAACTTGCTATGGAATATCTTCTGATGTAACCTTAATCTCTTTCTCTTCAAAATAGCTTTTCCTTCAGACTATAGGAATTTGAAATTGACACTGCCGTATGCTACTTTTGACAAATAAACACTTTTTTTTTTTTTCCCCAAATGGCTTCAGAAAGCCAGCACTTTTATCTATCTACAACAGTGCCAAAAACACAAATGTTAACATGTTTAAAAGAGCTTAGCTTCTTACTGGTTTTGAGCAAAAGAATTTTAAACGTCAATGTCATACTACATGCAGATAAGCCTAAGAGAATGGCAGAATAATATGATGACTGTACTTCTTTAGATTTTTAAGTGTTGTAACATTTTTGTACATTTTATCTTTTTTAACATTTTATCTTGAACACAGTGAATACTTAACTCCAGGGGACACAAGAAACCTCATCACAGTTATCTACAGTAGGAATTTCAAAAGGAAATTAAAAAAAATGGAAGTGTACCAACAGTTGCAAGATCATTGTTTCTCTTCAGCCATGTCTATAAGTAAGTATTATATCAATGCACCTATTCATACTTTGAAAGATGAAGCACTTTCATGTCCCAGTGACCATGCTTTTATGTATCATAAGCATGGGTAAATAAGATCCCATATAAGATCCCATAATCCTTTACAAAGTTAACTTTGCTTAAACAATGATTCATTGGAGAAGGCACTCAAGGTGAATCTAACACAGGTAAATAAAAGAGTGACAAGGAGACTGAGCATTAGACTCCTCCTCATCAACTACACTGAACTCAAAGATCCCTCCTTGACTCCGTTTAGAACTAACACAGTTCCCTTTCCAAAGATAAAGGTGCTACAGATGAGACAAGCCCTAAGCAGACAAAGCCAGTCACATTACATGACTTTGAAGTTACTGGTTCCTTGCATTCCTACTTGGCATCCCCATCTAGTTTTACAGACTGACTGTTATAGTTTACAGTTACATGAATATAATGCTTTTGTTCATGGTGGAAGCAGAAATCTAAATGTGCTTGCGCTTGTTTAGTAACTCTTTTCTGCTTAATTCAATTCTTTTCAAAGGGTTAGGTCCTCAGAAAGGTTTTTCTCCTCAATTTCTATTAAATTCTGGCTGACTGTGCCATGAAACAGTGACCTCTTTTAAAAGGGAAAACAGCACTGCTTTAACAGATGACATGGCACAACTAGGAAAGCAGGGTAGATCTGGTATCCAGCACAGGAAACAAGGATACTGGCAACATTCTGACTACTATTTCAGCAAAAAAGCATGTTGACGATTTTCATCAGTTAGAACACTCACCTGATTTCGTAGACTATCCTGGCCAGTAAAGATGCCCAGTCACCCTATACAACTACCAGCTTTTTATCCTTTTCTTATTTCTCCTTCTTTCCACATAATAATACTTCATTAAATTTTTCCCATTTAGAAAAACGCTTAACAGACGAAAGCTTGGGGCAGTCTCAAGAGAGCTCAGTAAATATGTACAAATCTCCGTGACTTTTGATGCTTTTATTTTGTAAGATCTATAGTTTCAGTGTGCTGTAGGTAGCATTTAGTCATAATATCTGCGAATGACTTTAACTGTGATGAATGAACTGATGGCAGCCAGCAAACTCAGCAAAGAAATCCTTTTCTGTGTTATCACTATTACCTGTACTGCTGTCTTTTCCTGTCCGCTCATCTCCATGTTCTGCAATGGAGGTGTCACAACCGGTGGAGGAGGTGCTCTGCGCTTTTTCACTTCTGGGTTTGCTGTCATTCCTGAGATGTTACCAAGGGACAGCGATGGGCCCAGGGTACTGGAACGGGAATTCACCGAAGGGGAGTTTGGTGCTGTGGAAAAACCCTGTAAATGGATTAACATCTTGGATTAACATCACTTTTTAAAAACAATGGGAGAAAAAGAAGAAAAACAAGACACATCTGGTTACCGTTTAAACAATGATATGAATACTCATGTATGTTCCTCTGCCAAACTTGCTGAATTGCAAACTGTAACTTTTGGACACTTCTAAAGGTCAACTGGAACAAAGCCTACAGGCAGCATTAATAAGTCAGAAGGCACTACGAGCACCTACTGCAGTTTAACAGTATTGATGGGAACACTACCACTGTTTGCTATTTAAAATATACCATATGGTTGTGGTTATCGAAATGCATCTTCAGTTTTATTTGAATTACAAGAAATTCAAACTACATCTCTGAAAGCAAGCTTTACTCTTGAGGACACTGTATTAATTGCACGCTGCCTGTATCCCAGGCTTGTCTATTTTGTTACTAATGTGCTTGATTTACCTGAGACTTCTCTGCAGATTTACATAAAAGAAAGTCTGCTACCATAAAACTATTATCAACTTATATGCGCAATCAAGTGTAAACATTTACAACCTACTAACACCAACCAATGCAGATGTTCAAAAGAAGTCCCACTGACAGGCACCACACCAGATTTGAACAGGCTCAGATGAAAGGGGAAGCAGAAACTTTCAGAAATTCCTTAATGTTAAAAATTACTTCAGTTCTCATACAAAACTTAATGAAACCAAGGGAAAAGTTTCAACTGATTTCTGATCAAGACCTTAAATACATTTTTATATTAATATTCATTCAGAAATATGTGCAGTCATATAGTAGTAAATTCACCAATACGAAAAGACTAGGAATCAAGATTGCAAGAAAATGTTTTTTGTTTTAGTTTTAACACTTAAATCCAACCTAATTATATTTTTGAACCCGCTAATGAAGATCTTGTAAATATGTTTCCCTCAAAACATGTCAGTCATCATTTGCTATATTTATTAAGAGAAGCTTCCATATTGAATATAAGATTACTTTTCAGTTTAGCTATGAGACAGTTACTTCTCAAAAATGACTTCTGTGAAATCATTACTGATACCAATCCACTAGGAGCTTGAGCAGGATACCTACTGTGAAAGCGAAGGTTGATGACCATGGTTAATAATGCTGTTCTCATCACAACAGAACATGCTACTGCATGTGCAAAACTCACTCATCCAGGACATAAAGGTCTCAGGTGGAATTTTGGCCATGACCACAGAATACATACTGGCAGGAAACTGAAGACCACCAGAAATATCATCACTTTTCAAATAAAAGAGGAAGTTCTTTGAAACTAAGTTCTCGTATGAGAAGGGCTGGAAAATGTTCTATCTCTATAGCTTTATTATTGTTGTGGGTATCTGGGATTCCTGGAGGAGCGTAACTGGCAGTGAATTTGATGTATGACATGGTATGACAGTTCCTGCTCACAAGTGTCAACAGCAGCCTTAGCTAAAAATTAAAAACATGAGGCAGCAAGCTCAAAAAGACAATTCATTTAATTTTAGTACTCTTGAGGAAGCACTGATGAACAGTAGTCTCTACTTCCCACATACTTACAAAATTATTTTAAAGTCTATTCTATGGGCTATGCTATTGTGAATATTTTAACCCTTTGGTTTTGTTCACTGTATCAGAAAGATGAGAAATTTCGTTCACATATTTACAGATACATTAAAACAAGAAATAACCCTGAGTCGTCCCTCCCAGCATTAAAAATACAGGTTACTGACAAGAACATAGGACATATCTCATTTTAAATTCATGTCCCATTCAATTCCAACTCAGCGTCTTGTGGCTCCTTTTTCAGGCAACAGGCTACTGTGAAGGAATAGTCACGAACAACTAAACATTTTTTTTTTCAAGTTTGAATTTCCTACAATAAGATACAGGAAAAAAAATTAATACTAATACAAAACTATACACAGTCTATAATAAAAAGACTTTAGTAAAAGGTTAGTAAGGCAACTATTAACAGCATGCAACATTAACTTAACAAACTTGCAGGGACCTGATATGTACATGCCATTTGCCCAAACTCTCTCATTTCTTCTTGTTTTAATTTGTTATCAATTGACCTATCTCAGAGGAATTGCTCAAATTATAGCAGCATAGGTGAGGGGAAAACCAAGCTCAAGTATTGCAGCCAGTAGAACTATCTGAAGAAGTAAGCCCTTATCTTCTGTTTCATTTCATAGCAATGGGTTGCAGTAAATGTTCTGTTCAGAAGCAAATTCAGTTCCTACAATCTGTATGTTTTGTGACTACATTGTAGGAAAAGAAGAATAAAAAAAAGGTCACTGAATTACATAAAGAACTTTTCAAAATGTCTCACCTTGCAAAATCTAGAAATTACATCAGTATCACAGCACTTTGCTAGCAGTTCCAACAATGATTAAGTAATGCAAACTAGCAAGAAAAATAAAATTTCCTTTTTTTTTTTTTCCTGAATTAGACCAAAGAAAAACCATCACAAACACAGATGCACCAGCACAGGTCACCAGTAAAGCTGGACTCTAGTTGAGTAAGAATCTTGAACAGCTCCTAAAGTACAGCTACAGACTAAAGCTCATTTCAGTTCCATAAAGTAGATGTTGGAAGGAAGCAAGAAACAGCTTGCAGAACCTACTATACAATACCATCAGGCTTCACGTACACATTGTTTAGTGTTACAGTTTCTTTCCTGATCCTTAAACTTCTGAAATATAAGGGATCTTCTTTTTTCTTAATGTAAATGACTCTTCGGGGATAAGCAGTTTATTTTCACAGTATTTTCCTACTACTTGAATTTAGCTTTCAAAGACCTTTTGGATGGCCAGGGAGGGACTGTTAAAAACACAGAAGCATAAAGGCTCAGAGTAACCTGGTGATTTAGGCATTCCAATCCCATTTTCAAAATAAGTCAACTTTCCACAAGACTAACAAATTCCACAGCCCACGGAACTCAACACAAGCTAGATTATAAGCCTAAAGCAGGGGCCAGTCCATGTTCCAAGATCATCACCCTAGAATGCAATTACAAAACGTCTTTTACAAACTACTCCCATTTTAAGGATGAACATACGCTCTGACGTCTTACATGATTATGTTAATAAAATAATGCAAGAATAATCCATTAAAAATGTATTAAAATGTAATCGTACTGCTGTGAGAATCCAATTTTACAAAAAAAGAAATCTTTAAAAATCAAAGTCTAAACTCACTATTTTCAAAAGACATCCTTGATACATAACTCTCTTACCCAAAGCCCTGTTATTAGCATTTCCTTGATTTTCTGATGACACTAAGTGGCATTTAAAGGTCAGCAAGGAAGAGACTGCAGCTTGCCTGTGAGAGTGATCTGACTTCCCGTTCCCTGTCCACACCGGTCAATAAAAATTTTTCAAAATGTCAAGTTCCTTTCTTGTGAGGCCTTTCTTCCGCAGCCCTTTGCCAAAACTCACATATTTGAGTGCTCAGTCTTGTTATGCAACTTCCTTTAGAGAAGTTTTTAAATCAAAGGTAATCAATTGCGTTGTTTTTTAGCACTCAACGTACCAGACACACCAGCAAAAAGTACTTGTTTGGGTTTTTTCTCCCAAAAGACAAAAAAAAAATAAGAATAAAATATTATAAGGGAAATTACTATGCTTGAAAATAAACTTTGGATACATATGAAAACTAAGATCTAGAGCAGGCAGACAAATTCAGCTACAAAGGGACTTAACAAGAGTATTTGTGCTTGTTGGACGTTTAAACTCCACTAATGCAACCCTTATTGACTTGCTGAATGACACAACTGGTTACAAATGGCCATTTAAAATGCCAGACACGTTACGTCAGATCTACTGGACAAGTCAGAGGCTGCTTTCCTTGAGATGATACTGAAATTCCTTATACCAGCATTAAATTTGACAACACCAAAATTGAATCCAAGCTCCTGCTTCATAACCAAAGCAAAATATTGTGGTCACAAGATTGCTTGGAGACATCGTTTTTTAAAAAAAGAAACTGACTTCTCAAATTTTCCTTTTTAACTGGCCACATTGAATATAGTTTGTTCTTTGTACTCCATGATGTACTTGTGATTATCACTACGGTCTGTGCGTACAGCCTGCAGGCAGAAAGGGAAAAAAATGTTTTCCTGCTCTGAAATTTTTTTAAAATGCATTTTTACACAATTTACTCTACGATAGCTTATTATTTCATCCCCTGTTCATATTGATAGGAAACAAACTGATCATTCATCACAGTATTAAAACAGATAGGCAACTATTTCATTTCCACAGCAGTAACTCATACGGGCAGAATCATGCTGACTTTATGTATCTGATGAAGCTTTCAAGGTCTTCCTGCAAAATTTTTGAGTTATGTTTTGAAGTCCATACAACTCCAATCCCATCTTACCCTTGTATAAGTCTGTGTTATTATCTAGCTAGCAATTCCAGGCCCTGTGGTCAGGGCTCAGGACATCAGAACTTACACAGCTTGAACCAGAAATGCCTAAAAACATTCTCCTTTCTGTGCTCTGTCAGTTCGCCCTCACTGTGGCTGACCACACTCCTTTAATTTCAGTACCAAGTTTGCTGACCAGAAATCCTAGTAATGCCAGGTGCAAGCAAGAGCACCTCCTGTACAAGCTCATCTATTTTATCTCCCAGCAGCAAAGTAGCATAACTCATCTGCCCCTGCAGAGGTTACTAACATCTTCACCATTTGCAATTACTGTTTTATTGCTGAGCTATCCTTATTATAACAGAGTTTTTCCTTGTACTTTAACTACAATTTCCCACCCTAGAAGTTTATCTGATGCTTTCCTGTCCTCACCTTGGTAAGGTTACTCAATATAACATATACCTCTGTCTCTACAGCTAGGAGTACAACCTTTGTTTCCAGCTCCAAATGATTTGTGAATCATTTGTAACTGTGAATTTCTAATCAGGGAATAAGCACAGGTATTTTCTCAAGCCCCATGCACTACACTGAGAACAAAGAGGATGCCCAACTACAGAGAGCTTTCAAGAATCTTCTTTAGTTTTTGCTTAGTGTGTGAAGCAATCCGCAGAACTCCTTTGTAATTTTAAAATCAGATGGGTATTGAATGAATACAGAAAAAATTACAAAAAAGTTGATTACTTTTTCATGAACAGTCAAATACTTGATTTTGATATTTAGGAATATGAACTTTTCAGGCAAATCATTAGTAGATTAGAAAACATGGACTGGGTATACGTGCATTCCAGCTACATATAAGCATGCCTAAATTCCTGGAAATACAAAGAATGGGATGCAGTAAAATCACACGTAACAGCTAACATGAGGATCACCTACTAACACGAGGATCAGTATTCAAGCAGTCTCAGACCACAAATTCAATTTCTGTTCTCCAAAGGTGAATAAACTACCATGGCACATATAAGGCAGCAGAATATACATCCATAAATTCAACAATGTATATACAATATTCAAGTACTTCATAGAAGTTGTCAAATCATTTTTGTTTTTACAAGATCCTGTAATAGATGATTCCTAAATATTTTGAGAAGATTTCCCTGAAGTATGTTTGAAAATAGGAATTTGCAATAAAACTTGGAATTAAAAATCCTAACTACTTCCTCTTCTATTTTAACACCATACTTCAAAACCTCTGATAATTTAAAGTTTGGTATATTTACTCCAAATAATTTCTCCTGTTCCATGTTTCACTCTTCAGATTTCCTCAAGACACACTATTAACCGTTAAAAAAATTTTTGTCTACTACTGTTACTCAAAATCACTCCTGCATCAAGAGTAGCAAGATTTCATCTTCCTGCTAGAACAAAAAAAACCCAAGTTATAACACCAAGGAAAACGGATGCGATGATTTCTTTCTGTCACAGCAATACATGCAGATGAGATAACCTGATTTACAGTTGTGTGCTTGTATCACGTCTTCTGTTTTAGTGACAACATGCTTCAAATATTTTCATAGATTTTTTAAAAATAGTATCCCAGCAGAATAAGCAAAAATTAACTTTTTTTGATAGAAGAGGGTAGATACTACCTTTTCTAGCTGGTGGGAGAAAGGGAAAGCCAGAGCCACCTCCCAGTAACCTCAGAAGGTGGGAACAGGCACCATGCTGCCTGGTGCTAATGGGAAGACCAAAGCAAATGAATTGGTGTTCGGGAAGCACACACAAATCACTTGTGCCCTCTCCTATCAATCTAGACACTTCAGTCACTGCAGTAACCAGCAAGCATGCACTTTATGGGCCTTGTTGAATCAGAGCTGAGGAACTTGGTAAAAGGAAGGAAACAGAACTTCATCAATTCAGAGCTCCCAACATTGACAAGTCAACTTCAATTCAGTACAGTGGAAACACTCTTGCTACAGATCTTTCTCATGCTCAATTTGTTTAGTTACTGTCACTGTGCATCCTGTAAGGGATGAAGAATTGTTTTGTTGAAATCTGAAGCTAATTAGCCACAAATGAAAGAAACTTAGGTTGCTGAACATTCTTTTCTAAACAAATGTGATTGGTAAAGAAAGTAGGTGCATGTTCAAAAAAGCAAGCTTCAGCTTATAACCACACAAGTTGATATGTTTTCCACTTAATATTCCATGTATAAAGTACTTTCTGCCTTCCACCAGATTCTCAATTTCCAGAAATACAGCTGAAAATCTGTGAAACATAAAGCTCTTGAAAGATGTTTCAACATTGGTACAAATCTAATGACATCCACAAGCTTCAGCATGCATGCGTTACTTGCATATCCAATCCCATAAAATGCCACAATAAGATTAAGGTGACATACAGATCACAGAGAAATCAGACATGTTTACGCACAAGCTCTCAGAACACACCAAATTACTTCACACCCTCACTGTGCTATGTACCTGATACCACCAGGCTAAATCCATTTTTTTTTCCCATGATGCCAGATGCATTTTAAGTATCTCTAAAATGTAAATATTCTTGGTTTTGTTTTGGAGATGGAAATCCCAGTGAGACAAAGCCATCATTAAACACAGCACAGAAAACACTTCTGCACTGGGTATTTTCTATGACATGTGGCAGTTTAATACAAACCTTACTGTCCACCAGTCTGGTGGGAGGTACGGCTGCTGGCTGCAGACACAATCTGAAGTGAATTTGCAAGCCAAGCTGAACCATGAGTGAAGGTCTGTGCTGCTGGCAGGTGCTTAGAATAAGGCTTCTTTGCATTTCATAAAAGTGTGAACTGATTGATTTTGACTTTCAGAAGTGCATAGACTTCTCTGTCTCTCATTTGTTAGAATAGTGTCTTTTTTTTTTTTTTTTAAATATTGCTTTGGGAACATACCAGAATCAATTTATAGATAAAATGCACCCTCTCAGGGCTGACTTACATCCTTCTTATTAAACTGCAAAAAACTTATCTTCCACAAGTCCAACTCCTTTTGTCACAGCACATTGTCAAAATGTGTCAGCCTACAAAAAAAACTGTATTTTGAAAATACATTTTTCATAACTGTCAAAAATATGAATATGTAAAAGGCAATATGCGGAAAAATATTAAATTCAAAGTATTCTCACATGAGAATGTCTAACAGAAGTGTCAGCAAATTCAGCTATTCACATTATTTATCACATTTTTGGATAGTTACATGAGTATACACTAAATAAGTATCATTACCTGATAGTGCAATGGCAGATACAAGATAAAAAGAAAAAATGTCATATACTATGCCAGTCAAAAAAAACCCCAAACAACAAAACAAAAAAAGCCCCACAAAACAAAACAGAAGACAATCTATAAAGAAAAAGGAAGGTTTATATATACAAGATGAAATGTGTCATCGAATAGGAATGAGAGATGGGCTTGTAATGGGCTTGTAAGTACAGGGAGTTTGGTGAATCATAGAATTACATAGGAAAAATTGTAGAAAACACTACAAGTCTCTTTTGGATATCCATGCAAGTGGTACAAAAGGCAAAGACAAAGAAGCAGGAAAGAATATAAGAAGTGAGAACAGCAACAAAAGGATGGTCATTATGGAGAAAAATGAAGTGGATATGTTCACCAGATTTGACCAGGGAGGCAGTCGTTTCAGACATTCAAAGACAATAATCTGGAAATAGAGGATCAAAGCAAAGGACTTCAGTAAACGTGATTATAAGCTCAGGAGTTCATGCACAACAGAAACCATACTCTGCAAGAAAACATAGTGACTGCTCCTATGTTAGTTCAGAAAGATGGCAATGTTAATGCTCAGTTGTTGATGTGAAGATGATGGGGGAAAAAATCACATGAATAGAACTCAAATTGGTAACAATTCAGTATTGACAGGAAAGGAGAAGGAGATGAAAATATGGATTTGTGAGCAACTAATAACTTTTTCTGTGCTAAAAATTTAATGCATACAAAGACATGCAATGAAGCAGAGTGGAAGAAAATAACCAAAGAAACATCTTAAAACAACCAAGAGATGTCTAAAAGCCAATGACAGACCCAGACAGTGCATTTAAAATACAGTGAAGGAGAAGAGAGAATTACAGAAGAAAATTCACATGGAATGTAACATTCAATTCAATCTCAGTATAGACCAAAGACAAAAATATCACAGCAGAAGGGAAACAGAAATGAAAGAACAGTTGTCTGTTTACACTTGGCCATAGGAAGGCTGTTAATAAATCTAGTGAGAACAATCTTGGAAGAATGAAGATGGAAAAAGCCAAATTTTTTAAATCTGAAAAGACTTCTTACTCCTTTTCACTTTTTCATTGCTTAAAAACAGATGAACTCAACCAAATAGTGTAGCACAAACAAGCCAAAAACCAAAATCTGTCTTTATTAATGATTTGGCAATAGACTATAGGAAACAGAGTTCAAAGGGTCAAAGACCAACAACAGCAAAAAAGTCATTTTCATAATTTGTACTAGTGTTAAGCATTCATCAATCATAAATAACCACAAAAAAGATCAGAGATCTTGAGCAAAATGAATTCATCATTGCAGTAAGAGGCTATTTTTTCTAGGCTCGGTGATTCTTTTAAATTATTCAGCCAACGTGATCAGCCTACAGAAGACATGAGTTGCCATATTTGTGATATATATCCTTATGAAATTAAAAATATTTTGAAAAACTACTGAAGAGAACTTCCATTGCAATAAATTCTTGTAACATAGAAACTATCAGTCCATTAGAGCTGAACATCTTCAGTATGTTTTCACTGTAGATACGCCAATGTACACTGGAGGAGGAGGTGGAAACTTCACTTAAAATGTAAAATTGAAAAAAATATCTGCTTTAATGCCTGTATAGCCAATTCTTATGGAGATCAAAAATATGAATAAATCCTGGCATGAGATTTTTTTGGTGTGCTTATTTGTTTGTTTTTGAAGGAATAATTTCCAGTTTTATTGAGAATATTTTTATTCTGGGTAAATTAAAGTGTTCCCCCCGCCTTTTAGTAGAAGTGGTGCCCTTCAGAAAGTTTTCCAGAGACAAAGAACATTAACAATCAATTTTCAACATCTTTTAGTGACTGCTTAGCTTCTGGCACATATAACTTTTGGCCTCTGAAAATCTCTACTTGGTAAAAATAGCATAGCCATTGACAAATGGAAAAAATATGTACTGAAATTCAAAGGCAAGTTTTCACTAAGATCTGCAGAACTTCTCTAAAGTCAAAGAAGTTGCTCTGATTTACTCAAGCTCAGGGAACTGGCTTTCAATTCCAGTCCCCATAATCCAATTCCCACACAAACACTTTGTTAATTTAGAATGAAGTTGTGTAACTACTTTTCCCTTTGAAGTCTATGGTAACTGTATGCATTTGACTACAGGGAGACAAATAAAATCACCCAACTGTCAAAGCAAATTTTCAAAAAGGAAGCCTTACGATTTTTTAATGATAAAACTGCCAAAAAATATTACTGAAAAATGATGTAACCTCTGAAGATTGTAAAATTTAAATTAGAAGAACAAAACAGCTTCAGAATTCTGAAATTAGTGCAAATCTTAAAACAAATCCTAATTTTAGAGTCAGAAAGAGGACTCTAGTTGACAGACAGGAATTATACTGTTTCAATTAGCTCTTTCAAATGTCTGTATGCCTGCTTGAGTGTACGTCTATGTGTGCACATACATACATACACAGGTATGTACACACAAACTTAATTGCTTGAATTAGATCTTACAAACGTCTGCATATGTGCTTATGTGCATATGTACACACACTTGGACATAAAGAGCACAACATCTGAGTCTTAAACCCTAAGGGAGGCCTAAACCAGTTCCTAAACCGTATCTGCAGTTTCCATGCTGAGCATTTCTGGCAGCAAATAATGGCACCAAAGCAGACCAGCCCTTTAAGATGAAGATAAAAAGCAATCCACACACTGTGGTTGTAGCTTAATGCTCAGGCGTTTATGTCAATTAATCATTTTGATTTATAACAGCTGCATATCGTGATCAACAATGGTGGTCAGAAAATAAGAGTACGGGGGTGAGGAGAAGGCACAGAGAAAACATTTTCTTTCTGGACAACAGACAGAGCACATCCAGGTGATGTGCACATCTCTCTTTTGTTTCACAATGACACAGATAAATATCTACGGAAATTAAGCTTGTTTCATTATAGATGAAACATTTAAGTAGAAAATACATACACCTGTACTCTGAAAAAATATAAGAAAATTCATTTTGGGAGCTGAATCTCGCAAAAGCAAGAGATTCAGAACTAAAACTTCCTCTCCATTCTGAAGGATTCTCCAAAGGCTATTCCTTTTGGAGAATAATCAATTTCCTAAACATGCCGACAAAAATCACACAAATTCAATAACTGGGTAAAGAAGAGCAGGTTAAGAACAAAGAAGCAGATTCACCTTTGAGTTTTCTGATAATTTTATTCCAACACGACTTCAAACAATTTTGGCCTTCTACTTCTTCTTATTGTAAGAATTCATTATTAGAGTTCTTAACCCTGACTTCGTCTACACCAGTACACTCTCTAAATAAAAGTCAAGCTAGAATATAGGATACTGCAAAGTGGCTGGAAGTACAGCTGTACTGGAACTCAAGCTACTTCAGCCTATGCACCATTTCATATTTTTATTTTCTTTTGCAGTACACTATGGCCAATTCAGTTTCTTGAAATCTAAAAATTGAATATGATTTTCCTTAGGACACCAGAGTCTAACTTCTGATATTCCTAAGAAACCAGATTTCCCACAGCATATAGCTTTGTTTCCTACATGGATTTTGTGTGAAATCCTAAAAAATCAGAGTGCTCTGATTTATACACTCATATTGACTGGAGTATTCCAAATGGAATGCAATCCCCAATGAGAAGCTGTGGCAGAAATTTTCCAACTCAGCTCTGAACTTAACTAACACTGAGGTTAAAATCTGTGAAAAGAGATACGACATATACCTGCACTTAGACTTTCACCAGCACAGTTACCTCTGAAAAATGGGAAGCAGTACTGAGAACTCTGCTTACTTCTTTGGATATGTACTTCAGATAGCAAAGAAAAACTTGCTTTTGCAACAAATTATTGGTTGGTGAAATCCACTCCTTCCTTTGCCACGGTTTGCAATTCATCTTCTGCAAGACTTAACATGTTTACTTTGAGGTTTTCTCCCTCCCCAGTCTGAAAATGCTCTATAGGTTAAACAACTTCAAAGAGTTTATCTGTGTCAACTGTCCATCAAAAAGGAACTAAGTTCATATGTTTTCAAAGATGACAGTGGAAGTGTCAGCAGGTCTTTCTCCACACAAAAGAGAACCTAAAGGAGCACAGGAAAGAATGATTTTAAAATGGCCTAGTATAGATAATGGCTAACAGCTTGTAAAGGACATGGTCCAAAGCCAGCTGAAACCAGCAAGAATTTTTCCACTGGCTCTAGTGAGTTGTGCATCAAGGCTCCAATAGACATTCTAACTTTATGATGCCAAAAGACAGCAACAATGTGCTCTAAACTATGCTGCCACCTCTCCAGGAAATCTTTTTCTTCAGTACACTCCAAACTCAATGACAATCGTAACAGTGACAGCACAGAAAGCACAGCTCTGATTTTTTAAAACACAAAATTTGGCTTCAGATACCAATGCTTTAGTCTCTGTTGTTAAAGAAATGAAGAAACTAAAGCATCTTCCAAAATTACACAAACCAAATAGGCAAAGAGTTGTATTAAAAGGGTTATCTATAGGCAAGAACAAAACCACAAGAAAACAGCACCAGAGCACAAACACCAACCTATAGCCCAGTTGTATAACTATTTGGGAGGATTTAAAAACCAAAATGTAACCACCGCTAGCCCCCGCCCCAGACGATGCTGAACAGCATATGGGACAAATGACTACAAAGCTAACAGACCCTACGCTACTTTTGCCTTCAGCACGGTGCTTTCCTTTGACTTCATATGCAGGCACAGGAAATTAAAAGTAGAATAATATATTAAGACAGCTCACAATCCAAAGCAAAAGCACTGTGAAGTCTTGAAATCTTGTCTGCACAGAAACAAGACAAAGTTCTTTTCCTTTACTCAACAGGTTGCAAGGAATATTTTCTCCCAAAATATTGTTTTTTTTTTTAAATAATTGAGTGGTGGGGGCAGCTATGGAAAGGCAAGTTGCTTTTAATTAACTACTAGTTAATGACTCTGACTAACTTGTACAATTGCCAATGTTTTTAGTTGATATTGTCTTTCTGACCTGTAACCCTTAAACTAGAATAAGGACCTTGTTTAATGTTTGTTAAATTTAGACGGCGCCACAAACCAGTATTACCCCCCTCCCACCCCTGCTGCACTAATCTCCCATGCCAGCTGCTCAAATGTTTACATTTGAAGGGCTTGCTCTGTTTGTGCAGAAACGGTCTCTGCACAGTATCTCTCATCTGTACATTTGCCAGAATCAAGGCAAGAAAAGCCTTGCTGCTGGAATTCTTGATTAATAAATAGTCTTAAATGTTTCTTCTGCCCTTCCCCCTTCTGTCAGATTCATTGCCATTAGGTTTTTACAAGGCAGAACTCCACAGTGTACTTTATTGGCCTGACTCTTGTCCTGTGCAAACAACTGTAAATTAGAACAAGCTCCATTTAGAGCCTCTGAAATTACACCATCTCTGTGCTGAAGCTGGGAGAGATCAAAATCAAGACACGTACCTGAACATTTGCTGGGATGGAAAGAAGAAAATGTTATAATCAGAGGAGAGAAAAAAGCCTAACAACACTAACAGTAATAGATCTAATGGTAATCTCTCCACCTCTCTATGCCAGTACGTTTCAGAGTGCCTGTGCAGTTCATGTCCCAGACATGAGTTCCACCTGGTTTTCACCAGGTCACCAAGGAACTGAAGCAGCAAAACCTCCAATAACTGCTGACACTGGCAAAGCCAACAGGTCTACCTCCTATGCCTACAGATGACCTCTTCAAGAACTCTCCAAGGCTGTGTCTTGCTATTTGCCTTGATCTGTTGCGTCCTCTTGCCTTCCAGTCAACCATTTATATAGCGAGAAATAGTTTCCTTAGTTTACCTCAGTACTTTGATGTCTGCTTAAATGACAACAACAGCAACAAACAAAAAATTCACAAGTTTATCTGACTGAAAATATTACCACTTCATATTACCTAAATCTTTACAAAGACTGGTCACTATTTGACACCCTCCTTTCCCCTTCCCACTTGCCTCCCAAAACACTGCCAAGAACTGAAATGAAATATTAAACACAGGAAGGTAAAAGAAAAAGCAATGTCTAAAATTACTTGCTATCTTTTTTGTTTAGCTCATTGTGCAATATCAGTACTGGAGCTGCAAGTAAAAGACCAATAAAACCTGAACTTAGCAACTGTTTATTAAAAAAGAAGACAGAATGTGAAACAGCTACACAGACTACAGGCATTAGGTCTCTTGTAGCGTCTACAGCTGAGTAGCACACACAGTGCCGAACGTTTCACAGTCCTTGCTTCACATCCACAACTACTTGAGTTTAAGGACCTGTAAGGTCCACTGAAACTAACGTAAATTTGACTTTGCATGAGAGAACTAAGCCACAAAGTTCACTTAGGAAAACTCCCCCATCAAAGTGAAACATATTGTGTTCTGTCAGCAAATGTTGTTTTGCAAATCCTCCCTCACCTGCCATAAGATGTTATTGAGACATATGGTTTCACACACAACCAAGTAGCACAGTTTTGCCAACGAACAATAATGCACAGAACAACTACGTGTGGAAATCATTAGATCATCTAATTAAAAGAAATGTTATTATTTGCCACTACTTTTAATGAAATCAAGACTTTGCTGTCCACAGAAGAGGCCTGGAAGAAAACCAAATCCTATTAGTGTTCATGCCTCAGAAATTCTTTTCAAGAGAAAAGAAATTATAACCTAACCAGTGTTGAAAATCTTCACTGTATCTAAAATCTGTATATGCTAATAGAGTATTTCAGACTAGTATAATGAATCTATGGTTAAATGGGATTCAGATTCTGCCACTACAAAAACAGGTGCTATTGTCTGAAAAAAAAAATTTGCATTGTGTATTAGCAACATGGAGTCCATGACATACAATTAGCCATTTCTGATTTCATCTAGTAAAGGGCACTGGCATAAATACACCCTAATCCTTTCATTATAGGAGTTACATTTGGAAAGCTTTAGAAGAAATATTTTGGATATTCATCATTAAATCAAACAGAAATGTACTTTGCAATGGAATTAATAATTCCCTGACTCATTCCCAGACCATCTCAAACTTAAACAGAAAAAGCATTTTATGTACACAGAAATATGTGAAATCCCTTTTTAAGTAACTACATCTCTCCTTACCCAATAAACTTTTCTTTAAAGGTGGTACTTTCAACACCACTGTATGCTTGCCAGTTACACTAAGAACAATATGCTGAATAAATTATGACCAAATATGAATTACAAGGCTATTATACACCATTAAGGGGCTCTGGCAATATTAAATGTCAAGGAAGCAAAGCCTGAGTGGTTGAGATGTCACTAGAAAGATCTCAAATGGAATTTAAGTTTGTCTTTGTGTTTTCTTCTTAATGTCCTTTTATTAATGCAAATTAAAAGTCATTGGCCTTATTAGCTGCTGCTTTATTCTATTTTTTTCAGTGAGTTAACTTCAAAACTTTTCAGCAAAATCAGTAACAAAAGATGAATCAGACATAAAAGGACTTGGGCGGTTAAGGGTGTGTCACAAGGTCTTAATTAAACATCCGAGGGAGATATCTGAGCCAACTTACACCAGCCCAACTAGGTACATCCACAGAATACCGAAGGAAGCCATGTAGCCCTGGTCTGGAAGCTCAACTGCCTCATACATCTGGCTAGCCTAACCAACCGCACTCTTGTTAGCTTGGGCCTCTCCAAGTCACACCTCTCTGTGCTTTCCCTTCAATAAGGCTGACACATACCCTTACAATGTGTTTACTCCCATTTTGGTGCCGGAATTCTGCCTCTGGGCATGCTGAGCATGAAAATGCTCAAAACCCATGCTCCTAACCTCCTGCCTACACTCCTAACCTCCATCAGGATCCATGAAGTTGACAGATCTCCCTGTCCTCATCAGCAAAGGGGCTTAATTCTATGATGCACACCTAAGAAACCTGGCTCCATGCAAAAAGTAACTGCTGGAAGAGGCAGCGGTTGTATTTCTCTCCCTTCTCATCCTCCACACCCATCCACAAGTTCAACAATTCTGTAAGAACATGGGAAATCCAAGTTAAAAACTTTATTTCAGTTGACAAAAATTAGACTTCCATCACTCTGGAGCAGACAGATTATCCTCTGCTCAAACACTTGAACATGAGTTTAGCTCAAGCGAGACTGAGACGAGGTCACTCATTTGAGTAGAAAGCATCGGCCATTTGGCTTCTCCTTCCAGTCCTAGCTTTAGCAACTACTTATTTGCTGGATCTAAGATCTATGTAGCATAAAACACAGAAAAACATCCCTGGAGCTGGCACTGGAACGCAGATCTGCCACCACACTTAAGTTATTTCATTACTGGTTTGAATAGTTAAGCTTGCTCTTGGTCTCTCTTTCTGAGTCACTGAATATTTGGGTATCTTTACGAAAGGGCGCTTCCCACATCAAGAATACCTCACAGCTTTGTTCTAGGCATCCCTAGCCCAGCAAGTATTTTGGTTTATATTACAAAGGAGGAAAAAATTCTCACAATAATGGTCCTGAGAGAGATAGATTGGCTGCTGTTTCCAAATGCACAGAAAGGATCCAAACTTTGCTTTCTCACACTTTGGCTAACAGTGTTAAGTAGAAGTTTTTAGAAGTAAGAGCCTGGAACTCAAGATTTCATACTGAGTAGAGGCAGGCAGCAGATGCACAGGCTGGTCAGAATTTAATGTGGAACAACTTGCGTTGATTTCAATGGCTTCAAAAGTCAGTAAATTTGACTCTGATGCTTAGATCCAGTGTCCGATGTAACTAAAGACTATTTCCTTTAAAATGTCCTGCAAAAGCCATAGGAGGAACAGAACTTCCTGGGTTGTCCTTTCAAAAGCAGCAATTAAGGGGGAAGAATGTCACAACTCTAGCTTTTAAAGATGTGGCTGTTTCTTATTACATTTTATGACAAGGAGCTGAATTGTAGAAATCACATCACAGCGTGTTGTGGTAATTTTACTCTGAACCATGACATTTTATGTACAGATGCAACTTCTAGTGATCATTGACTATGTGATAATCCTTCTTTCAATAAAATCTTTATTGCTGCAAAAAACCGTTTAGAAACGTGACTTGTACAAAACGAATATTCAGCAAGGGAATGGGGTGAAGAAAGTCCAGCCTAAATAATTTTTTTTTACCAATCTGATGACTTTAAGTCACTTTTGCAGGGTTAGTGAGGAAGCTGACAAGTGATTCCTGAATGCACAAAGCTGGCAGTCCTGTGGTTGTACAAGCTAAGAAGCACAGCCAGAAGATGGGTCAGCCAACATGTCTCTTCACAAGAGTCTGTTTTCAATAGCTTGTAACATTATGATGCTTTAACCATAGCTGCTGAGACTTTCCATTCCAGGTGTCTGCCTCAGGCTATTTTTTTCCTTCTTTTTTTTGAGCCAAAGTAGTTAAGCTGGTTCTGAGAACCAGAATATTCTTCTACACTCCACATTAACTCCAAGGACCTATTCTTTGAAGAGGTCTAAAAACATCATGCTTTGGAGCAAGAGCTTGAAGGCTGGTGGCAAGCAGCCACTGTTTCAAGCTCTTCTCTTCTGCTATTGCATACTGTAAGGAAAATCTAAAGGTATTACATTAAATATATGAATGCATCCACAGTTCATATAAATGAAGACAGTGAATCCAGTAAGTGAGCACCACAAAAGAAGGTGGGAATAGTTGCTTCTATTCAGTAGACATAACTCTTGCTGAAAAGCACCTCCACAGCCCACTTAATCCATCCTTCTGTTACAAGAAAGGACCAAGTACATGCAGCTCATCCTCAAGACATTTTTCCTGCTTGAAAAACCTCATCTCCTTCTATGACCAGGTGAACCGACTGGTGGATGAGGGAAAGGCTGTTGACATAGTCTACCTAGATCTTAGCAAAGCCTTTCACACTGTATCGCACAGTATTCTCCTGGGGAAGCTGGTAGCCCATGGCATGGACAGATTCACTCTTTGCTGGGTAAAAATCTGGCTGGAGGGCCAGGCCCAGAGAGTGGTAGTGAATGGAGTTAAAACCAGCTGGTGTCCAGTCATGAGTGGTGTTCCCCAGGGGTCATTACTGGCACCTATCCCATTTAATATCTTTATTGATGGTCTGGATGAGGGGATTGAGTGCACCCTCAATAAGCCTGCAGATGACACCAAGCTGGGAAGAAGCACTGATCTGCCTGAGGGTAGGAAGGCCCTACAGAGGGATCTGGACAGGCTGGATCGGTGGGCTGAGACCAAAGGGATGAAGTTCAACATGACCAAATGTCGGGTCCTGCACTTTGGTCACAACAACCCCATGAGATGCTACAGACTTGGGGCAGAGTGGGTGGAAGACTCTGCTGAGGAAAACGACCTGGAGTGTTGGCTGATGCTCGGCTGAACATGAGCCAACAGCGTGCCCAGGTGGCCAAAAAGGCCAATGGCATCCTGGCCTGCATCAGAAATAGAGCACCCAGCAGGAGCAGGGAGGTGGTCATCCCTCTGTACTCAGCTCTGATGTGGGTGCATCTTAAGTACCATGTTCAGTTTTGGGCCCCTCACTACAAAAAGGACATTGAGGCCCTGGAGCATGTCCAGAGAAGGGTAACATAACTGGTGAGGAGTCTGGTGCACAAGTCTTACAAGGAGCAGCTGAGGAAACTGGGATTGTTCAGTCTGGAGAAGAGCAGGCTCAGGGGAGACCTTATTGCACTCCACAACTACCTGAAAGGAGGTTGTAGAGAGGTGGGGGTTGGCCCCTTCTACCCAGTAACAGTGATAGGAGGAGAGGGAATGGCCTCAAGTTGCACTAAGGGAGGTTCAGGTTGGATATTAGGAAAAACAACTTCTCTGAAATAGTGGTCAGGCACTGGAACAGGGTGCTCAAAGGGTGATGGAGTCATCGTCCCTGGAGATGTTCAAGAAATGTATAGATGTGGTACTTAGGGACATGGTTTAATAGGTAATATTGATGGTTGGACTAGGTCATCTCAGAGGTCTTTTCCAACTTTCACGGTTCTATGATTTTAGAGGTTCTGCAGCACAGATTAGGTAATAAGTATTTCACAGACTCTTTAAAAACCTACTCTGTTTTGAAACCTTCATGTAGTCAGATTTTTTTCCAAGTTAGATTTTCTTTGTGATAAATGAAGAAAATTACTTCTTTTCCTGCTCTCAGTGGACAAGGATAAATCAAGTTGATCACCATATGTAAACTGAATGCCAGTCACATGCAAGTTGAATTTAGCAAAGCTTACCTCCTCAGCAAGGAAAGTTAAAATATTTTTTTTCAGAACATCAAAGGATATAAAAACAAGACTAAATCATTTTTACTGATGTGATCACGAACCTTATCCTGAGATATTTGGTATTTAATAAATTACTTTTCTTTTAACCATATAAACAGTTGCAGAAATGAAAACATTATTAATTCTGTTGTATCTCCTTGAATGCTGTGCTCTGTTGTCTAACTCTACTGGCTTACAGACACCCTGACACCTAACGAAAGAGTGGTAAGGACAGACCGGTCTGCTCTAGAATTTAAGACAACTCTCCATACTCATGTTGGGTTTTACAAACAAAACCACACAAAGCAAAATTGTTTCCAAGCCAGATCACAAAGCTATGCCTTGACAGTGTGCTCTAACTCTAGCTCTAACGGTGTAAGATGCTATAGTATTTGACCCTGCAAGTATCAATAAAATACCTTAAGAACTGCCAGGAGGCCAAGAAACAAGAAAATGAAAACAAGAATATAAAGTGAATGCAACTGTCAGAAATGAAGAAGTATTAAAAAGTTGATGGCTACTCACTTCCATTTAGATGACAAAGACAATATTCTCATTGCTATAGCACTGCTACTGTCCTAAACAGCACCTGGCTAAGTGCAGTCAAATCCTGAACAGCAGACAAGGTATTCAGTGATTGTTTGGCACCAGACATGGTTGAAAAGAAATCACATTTTCAATTATGTTTGCGTAACTGTACTTGATCCTTCTCCAACCACTTCTGAATTGGGAAAGTACATCATGAATGCTCTAACTCCTGCCAGCTCTGAGGCATAAAAGTTAGAGTACATGAAGAGCAAACAAGGCCCTCAAAAGGTAAATAATATATATGTTCTCAAAGGACTTCATAGGGAAAATAGCTGTTCCTATTGTTTAAAAAGTGAATGCCAAAGTAACGAACGTACTAGAAGTCCTAATTAATTTTTTTTTATTCTCTTTTCACAGTCTGGGGCACTGTCTTTCTTCCGAAAGACGACTTTGCTTCCTGTATATGGACTAGAATATCAAACAAACAAAACCACCTCCCTCACTCCCCAGAAAACCAAGCCACCAACTACCCCAAAAAACCAAAACAGAAACAACAACAACAAATCCTATACATATATCTAAAATGTATCCACTAAATGTATGAAATCTAAAATGACTTTTTGTATTTTTGATCATGAACATATATAATAATGGCCTTGACAGATTCATTAAGCAGCAAACTACCACATTATCTGCTTCACTGAGGTTCACTGATTCTGTTATGAGCAATACATTCAAAATACATAGTGAAGACTACATTTTTAAAAATTTGTTTCATATGTACTGATGAAAATCCTTTAACATTGTTCTGCTGAAACCCTGTTTGAACTAGAGAAACCTTGTGTGATAAGACTTTGTGGTGAAATTTCAAATCCTCTGATAAATGTCCCTGGCTGTACTTTTAAATATTTTTTCCCAAGCTGATTTATTACATAAACAAATTCCACATCAGAGATACACATCGTTCAGCACTTGGGATGTGTTTTTTCACTCTTGATTTATGAAAAAACAAAGGCCCCAAAAATAAAAACAGCTAATTTTAGTACTGCGTTCCAAGTATCAGGTTTCATCTTGATCAACTGCTTACTTGAGGACAGTGACACCAAGTGGCAGAAGATTACTTATACTCCCTCCTTCCTTCCCAGCCATTCTAAATTTGAGCTGAGATTCTCTTAGGCACACAAAAAATGAATATGGTTAACTGTGCTGCATCTTCCAACTGCTTTATTTGTATGTTGCATTTATACACGTTTCAATACGTGTTTCAATGTGATTTGTGAAAAGTTACACTGGATATAAGCTCCTCTGTTTAGTACAAAATAACATAAAGGAACAGATTTCTGCTTCATTTACAATATACCATTAGATTTCAGAACCATTATTTGCTGATGTTTATTATAATCAAAGGCTGTATTTTGTGTATTGTCATGGAGAATTCTTCCATTTTTACAGTCTCTATCATGCTAAATTTTTCTTCCTCTTCGTTTTTGCTCATATTGTGAATAAGTGTCCTTCTACCTCAGCATAACTGCTGACTTTCTCATCTTGACTTAGAAAATGTTTCTTCATCAAAAATCCAAATTATTTTTAGAGGCATTAACAATTCCAATAACAATTTTAAAAGTATGGAACTGATAGTTTGGTGTATAAAAAGAGAACAGAACTTGTGCTTGAATAAATAGCAAAATCTCTTATTTCTTACAACTTTATTCCATTTCTGCATATTATCCAGTTTTCAAAAAAAAAAAACCAAAACAAATGAACAACAACAAAAAAAATCTAGAACTGCATTGTTACTTTTTTTCCCACAATTCAGTGCACATTACCACCACACAACAGTGAGAAAAGGATTTAAACTAAGAATAAACAAGTTTCTCATCATGCCCTTAGTTCAGTAGTACTTCATCAGTTGCCTATTTCCATATAGGCAAGAAAGGTTTTCCTGATCCTTGCACTATACTGAAGATAGTCTTTGAAAGGCAATACCAAACTACTTTTCTTTCAGAAATTACTCTGAACCTTGTATTTTGATTCCTGCACTGCAATACAAACTACTTTCAAGATGACCCAAAACAGTAAAAGAAAGCAGATGAATCACAGAATCATAGAATGGTTCAGGTTGGAAGGGACCTTAGAGATCATCTTGTTCCAACCCTCCTGCTATGGGCAAGAACACCTCCCACTAGACCAGGTTGCCCAAAGCCCCATCCAGCCTGGCCTTGAATACTTCCAGGGAGGGGGCATCCACAACTTCTCTGGGCAATTGAATACGCTGTCTGCTTTCTTGGTGTTCTGACAATTCTATAGCTTTATAATTACAGCTTTTCAAATCTAATTCGTCTCGTGCCCCCCTCCCCCCAAATGAAGAAACCACAAAAGAGGAAGCTTCCAGCGGATGACACTTTGCCAAAAGTCCTCTGAATTTTCTTCTAAGTAATGAAATCTACACTTACATTTGACACACACATGGGCATGTAAGATACCACTTAGTTTGAGCAAGGATACTCAGTTTCACTGAAGTATACACATGAGACTATCTTTTCAGCAATCAGTGGAATAAACAGTTAGCATAATATGGGGGTCTCAAAGCCCAGTCCGTGAGGAATTGATAAAACAAATTTGAAAAAGTTCTGGAAGTATCTTCATTGAATTTCCATATGGATTTTATCTTAAGATAATACAAGTGATCTATGCCAACTATCTATGCCAAGTTTACAGGATTTTATACTTCTTTTTTCCATCTAAGATGTCACAATTGTTACTTTTTTCCTTTAAGCCCATCTAGCCTGTTTGAACGACAGGCATTCTGTGCTGCTGAGAGGATCAATTAGACTTATTTCATGCATTTTCAACAAACACTAACAGAAAAGTATCAATTTAAAGGGAACCATTTTAACATGTTCATTTAAGTATCTACTTAGGTCTTGGTAGGATCAGTGCTTATACAAACAAAAGTGTCAAGCCAGAAGTAAAAGACCTAAACACTAAACAATGGCTACATTGTTCTTGAAGATTAATGGCTCTTAAAAGGAAAGAAAAAAATTTAATCCCTGACCTGAACATGTTCATGTAATGGAATACAAAGGAAAGCCTTTTCTACCTCTTACTCCAAGATACCTTTGCTCTCTAAGCTATATTGTTTGGGCTTTTAGAATGCTGAGTTATGGTGTTTTGACAAGACAGGTTTGAACTTTTCTTATAAATGACAAAGGAAAAAGGTCTTCAGTTGCGATTTGCCCTATCAGATTTGTTACAAAAATTAAGAGAAGTCCCTCTTCTGAGAAAGCACCACACACTGGTGTAAAAGACAGTTCAGAGTATTTGAACTATCTTCATTATATCCTCACTTGGAATTCCTCTTCTTCTTACTCCTCCTGTAGGGAAACAGTTGATCACAGTATGAACTGATGACTGAACACATGGTGGAGGGGCATGACTGGCATCTAGATCACTTGCACCTGTGACTGGAAGGGGGTGGACTCGCAAGGTTGCCCCAGGCTTAGAAAATCAGAAAGCTGAGGAAGCAGAAAATGACGTGGAGCAGTGTCTCTAGCTCCAGATGAAACAAATGGCATAGCTGGATAAAGAAATAGTGTAGTCGTGAGTTTGGGACTTTTTCCATTACATCCCCTTTTGTCATAGCTACAAAACACATGCAGGTTTTATTTTTGGAGAGCTTATGAAGTTTTTTCTATACTTTTATTTCACATATTTTCAACATGATTTTCTACTAGAATTTTATATTAATAGAGAACTCAAAAAAACTTTACAGTTCTTCCTTACAGTGTCACCCAAATTTTTAGTGTCATAAGAAGCTTTCTTACTTCTGTATTCTTTCATTATGAAGAGTTCACAGATTTGAAGAGTTAGGTGTTTTTAAGCCTCACAGACAATCATTTCTCCATCTGTTTCCCTCTTCTGACTTCTTTTATACGATCCTTTTTATTTGGGTTCTGTTCTATCTCTCCTGCTCAATTTTTTCCACGTTCTGTAACTCTTTTCCTTGACTAGCCATCTCCATATTTTGTGGATCAGCACTCATTTTCTGAATATTTGTTTGTGAAATGTGGATTCAGAGCTGAGCTTCACATTTCAGGCTTCTATCATGTCTACAACACAGTCTTCTCAAGGTTTTGAAAATGAGAAAGAGCGATGTAATTTAAAAAGCAACAAAAATACATCCCATTCCTTACAATTACAAATCCATCAGAACAGCTTTACAAAAATACTTAGGATTCACAGTTCCTAATTAGAAACCTAAATCATGGTAATACAGTAGTCTGTCGGGAACTTAAAAACCTTTCTAAATGTGGTTCATAGGATTTCAGTACCCCAAAACGTACGTACCAAAGTACATAACAAAACTCTCTTCTGTTATAGTCACTGTTTTAAAACAAAAGTACCCTACAACATTCCCAAGCTACTTGAGAAACAACTGGAATATTGCCATGCAGAAGAAGAGTAAAGGGATTAAAAAAAAAAAAAAAGAGGTGGGGTTTTGCAAGAAAAAAAAACAACAACAAAAGCCATCCTTAAATGTCAATGATAAGGCAAACATACGCTTGTATGAGGCAGTACTGTCACTTATCTTGCAGGCACAACATCTGCATCCTTGGTTAAACCACTTTTTGCTCACAACTGCTTAGAATATAACTTTGGAAGAACTTTGATTTATGGCTAAGTTAGCCAGAGTACTATTTGAAGAAAGTGCATTGCACTTCAAGAAATGAACTGCACACCAAGGTAACTAAGCTAGGAAGTAGGCTACTTCTACTTGGCTAAGCAGTGGGAACAGCAGCGGGTTCTGGTTATACAAACTGCTGGATCTAATAGGAATGCAGTAGCATCTACAAGCTACATTAGTACTTACATCCAAGCTTCCTTCACTTGTAGATGTAGAACTAAAAACATCCTCCTCACCATAATCTCTGTTCATCCTCAAGTGTTCTTCGGTCTGCAACACAAACAAGTATCCTACAGAGCAGTAGCAAAGGAAAGAAAACAGCAAAAACATGCAAGAGCAAAGCACCAAACCCGATCACAAAACGAGGACAAACTGCCTCAGTAGAGCTAGACTTGATTTCTGAAAAGTATTGAAGGAGTCTGCAAAATTTCCCTGATGTAGGCAAGGCCATAAGAAATCAATTAGCAGGAATATTTAAGAATATCAAAACAGAACAATGCTAAGGCAAGGAAAAGGAAAACAGATAGTGAGCAGGTCCTGCAGTACCAAAGGCCAGATTACCAATCTCCACACAGGCAGGCAGAGGAGCAAGCAGAGAGCTTCTTCTCCCACACATGTCAAAGACAGGACTGCTTTTGTGTCCTGTCAGATACCTTCTCAAGATCCACAGAACCTCTGCACTACTGGATTGCTTAGCAGTGCCAATTTGACGTGGATTTAGCCTCAGGTACATGACTACATTTCACATCAAAAAGATATGGAATTCTGTCACCTTTATGTCTTTTATGTCAGCTGCAGGAGAACAGAGGGTAATTGATCCAGCATAAAATTAGAATGAACTGAAGAAGGTGATACCTGATCTGGCATTAAGCATGTAAGCACAAAGTTAACCAAAGAAATAATTTCAACCAATTTGTATCAACCACAAGAAAAGATCTCTGCTTTCATTCTGTTATGGTGTTTTCCATAAAGCTGAAAAAAAATAAAAGAGTTCAGAAAGCTGTATCTAGTGTATTGTCATTCCATGATTACTGCCTTCACGGAGCTAACTGAGAAAGCAAGTGTGTGTGGGCATGGAAATCTGAGCGTGGGCCTGTAGAGTGGACTGACACCTGATCCAGGACATTTTGCAACACAGGCTAATACTCTCTTCTTCCCTTGCAAACAAAGTCATCTTACCCATAAATGCCTGAAGCTGCACAGCACTCCTGCTCAAGACTTCAGCTAGTTCTAAAATAGAGACTACACATGACCACATGCAGTGATTCTATATTTGTGTGTGTGCATGCAAATGATAATGCAAACAAGAAAAAAAAAAGATTAAACAAATAAGCAGAACCAGCTGAAGTCTTGCAGGAGAGTAAAATCGTAAGAGCGTAACAGTAAAAACCTGTTTTGGAAAAGACTTTCTAGGCCTTTGTATGTCTTGGAACCACAGGGCACCATTATACAATCCCTTCATAAATCTATTAATTCTTTTCTTAAGACAAGCTAATTAATTTGCCCCCATTCTGCTAACTAAGTCTGTTCAGCAGTTTTGGCTAGAAATCTGCCATAATACTGAGCTAGATGTATTATGGCCAGACAACACCTGCTTCTTCTTGTGTGCTGTGCTATTCTTCAGTTTTCAGTAATTCTTCCATCTATTTGGGCTCAAACTGCTAGAGAACATACTGAAAAGGTAATGATTAATTCCTTGCAAGTCTAAACAAAATGGTTGTTAAATCCCTCTTCCTCTATTCATCATTCAAAAGTAAGAGTCCAATAAAGAAATCATCAGGAAAAGTCAATCAACTTGTCAGAAATAGCAGCAAGACTTACACAGTTACCTCAGACTTAGAAGCTGTTTCTTCATACTTGTTTGTGTAGTTCCTACTGTATCCCAGAACAGACATTACTTGCAGCTTGTTAATACACTCAGTATTTTTAACACCTATTAAAATATATTTTTTTCAAAAAGAAACCTCAGGCTATGACCTCCTATGTTTAACAGGCATGAGATAAAGAAGAGGAAGAGCAGAGAGTATAAAAGCGTAAGGATCTTGTAATCCTAGCTGTGAGAAACCCACTGCAGTAACCAGAGCACTGTCATGCTTCGCAGCAACGTTTCCCAATGCTGCAAGTGCAATTATTTTATAAGCTAAATCTGAGCTGCTTCTGGAATTACAACTCCAAGAGCAGACACTTCATATCAAAGTTCAATAAAATGGAAACAGAGGACCAACTACCATGCAGTAAAACGCATGCTGTAATACGTTCAGTTCCTCCAGAGGAACTGCAGCACTGTAGTGCGCCCTCGAGGCTCGTGTCGACATCCCCTGTGACCTGGATTCTTTCAGGTAGATGCAGCATTATTGCTCCAGTTGTGCTTTTATTTCCTACTAAATGTGAGATACTTTCTTACAGTAAGACTCTAAGACTTCCTTCCCCATAAAATACAGCTCTGATGCATACTTCATAAGATGTTAAGTATAGCTCAGCATCCATGTCAGATCAGATGTTTCAACATGGTAATTCCCAGGGTCCATACTGGAAGCCACTGCCTGGCAAAAGAACTCCAAATTTGATCAGAACGAAAAGAGCTGAGAAAGATTTTGGAAAGGTTATACAGTTTGAAAAACGTGACTGGAACTGTAAATGTAACACTTAGTCCGTCAACAAAGCATATGTTATTTAGTACCAGTTCAACTGATTTCACTGCAAAAGCCTTGGAGGGCTTTTAAAATCAGACAAAAGAAAACTACTTTTATCACTCTGTCATCCTAGAATATTAAAAACTTTATAATCAAATCATCTGACATGGCAGCTTACAGCAAAAGATGCAAAGAGTATGAATTTAAAAGCCTACTATTTTCATATGTTCTTGAGCTAGACAATTTTCTGTATTTAATTTTTGTGATGAGTGGCATGTATTTTTCATAAAGGCATCTCAGTATATTCTAAATCTCTAAATTACAGAGAATGCATCAATACTACTTCCCAGTTTTCCCCTTATAAAGTCACTGTCATATCTTCTATAACTATTTAAAATTATTTAAATGTAGCAACTGTAATTGTATCTTGAGCTTAGCTGAAGAAAGTTTTTATATCAACTTTCTTTTTTGAATTTTTCACTTCAGATTAAAGACAAAGTTTAAAAATGCCTTACAGGCACCCGAGCAGATACTGATCCTTCATTTTATTACTCCTTTTAGTACTGCAAGTTATTTCTTCAACACCTGAATCATCAGTTTAGCAGCCCTGGAGATGGCAATAACAAAACAGCACATATCTTACTACAGATATAAATGCTTTAAAACAGAGTATCACACATGCACAGAACAGTTAATTAGACACACTGAATGTGTTTTATATTACATCACTTCCTTCACAAATTGTTTTTTTTTTTTTTTCCCCCTCCAAGAGCACTGCTAACAACTGGACAAAAAGGTAAATGGATAACAAGCCCGAATCTCCATCTGTACTAATTAATCATAGTTTATGCATCTGCTAAAAGATGGCTCCTTGGAAAAACCCAATAGCAACAAAAACAAAAAACAACAACAAAAAGAATTCCACTACTCACAGGCAAAATAAATTTATAACGTGATCAGTTATCTTTAGCAAGTTGGTATATTAAGGAACACTTACCTTGCTGTTGCTTCTATTAGCTTTGAAAAATCCCAGAAATCCTTTCTTTTCTTTTTCTATTGCATCATTGCTTAGTGAAGCACTTCGACTTGGTTCTGCAACAAATATAATGGAATATTTTTACATTTCTGAAATAAATATCTGCATTTTAATACATCCTGGGTTAATGCTGTATTTTATAATCTGGAGATTCTATGAACTGCATCATCTGAGTAAATGCCAGATCCTGCACTTTCTTGTTCATCAGACTTTTACTTGCTTGGAGTGTGCTCCAAAATCTAGAGAAGAGGCATGAAATAATGTCATAAATCTTGGCAGGTTTTCAATCACAATTTAGTAATCTGCAGGACACTGACTACTTGCTCTCCCTTCAATTTCCCCAACAGCAGCTGAGCGGGATGAGCACTGTGATAAGGTCATACATTACAACCATTAGTTTGACATTCAATATACAGACTGTAAAACTCTACTATATCTTTAATGGGCACTACCTAATGCTAGAGATTTCTCTCTGCTTTCAAGAACATGACAGTATCCCACTAGAACAAAGAGTTTAACACACAGAAAAAGATTGCGTCCTCTTCTAAGTATTTGTTTAGTAACAATTAAGAAGCACACAAAATGACTTGTTTCTTGCCAGAAAATAAAGGTCTACTTCACAGTAAACCCTCACCCCAAAACTCCAGCAAACTGACTTGCATTTTGCACATAGCACACGATTTTCACACAGGATCACTTTGCACATAAGTTATGTCAGGTGTTAGAAGGTGTTAAGCACATACAGTAGGTCAAAGTACAGAAGAAGAGTAAAGGTGGTGAACCACAAGGAAAACAGGGAGAAACTATCCTTAAGAAAGGCTGCAACTCTCCTGCAAAAAAATACAGTAATAAATTAATACCTTCCTCAGATACTAAGTGCTGCCTCAGCTCACTCACCAGAAAGTCCTTTTTTCTACTCAGGGCTAGGCTGCAACTGGATGTGGATCTTGATTCCCTTGCTCACCAATTCAACAAGCAGTAACGATCAAAGGCTAGCTTAAGCCACGTCAGTAACTGCTGACCATTGACAGCTTGGTGGAAATCCAAATTGAGCTGGGATTTTAAACACTGCATATCATTTCAACACAAGAAGGAATCTGGATAATTTTTTCTTCAATAAATACACCAGCTATGCAGTCTAGTATTATGCTCTGTGTAAGAAGAACTCACAACACACATGATGCAGGACTTAGGAGGAAAAGCACTGGCTTCAGCAAAGCCAAGAGGCAACAGGCCGCTAGTTAGGAATCCCTCAATGGCCATCACTGTCTGCTGGAGACAGACTTCCATCCCGAACATTTACAGAAGTTATCCACTGCTTTATTTTGGTTATGTTGTGTTTACTAGTAATGCAAAGAAGTAACAAATCAAGCGTACCTTTCTTGAGGATAATTAATTTAAACAATGTTATATGACAGACTTGGTGGGGGAAAAGGATATACTAAACATACACCTTTTCTGCTGAACTAGAAGCAGAAGCACAAACATAATCTAATTAAATCCTACCTACTGCAGCAATTCAGAATTCAGCATCTACCCAGAGTCATCTAATGTGTATGCATACAATTAACTTCGATATTAGAATGCTTCATTACAAATAAATTGAAATTAGTGAAAGATCTCACAGATCTCAAAATATTCTCTCTGCAACTATAAAAAGTTTGAACCCAAAAGATTTCAAATTTTGTTGTTTCTGATATTCAACTAATCATGGTTTAGGCAACAAGAAAAGGCTTGGTATCTGCAAAGAAGCATTCTGTGCCACATAATGGTTAAGTGACAGGATTTGTTAATTGTTGGCAATTACTGAAGAAGAATTATGCACACAAGTGTGTTTGTTCTGACAAAAAACACTGTCCAAAAGACAACACAGATCATGAAAACAGCTTGTTTCTCAACAGCGTTTTACACTAAATGTTAAAGATGCATCTCCCAGAATCACACTGAACAACAGCATGGGAAAAGCATTTCCCCTCAGCAGCACCGTACAGTACCTCTGTAGTTCAGAGAAGGTTCAGACTGAGTTTTTGATGGAGGAACTGGAAAAGGCAGGCAATGAAAGGACAAGAGAAGACATATTAAAGTTCTAATATTGCCCAGCAAGATACAGTATTTATTCATTACTCCTAGTGCTTGTGTTCCTAAGAACTGTAGAAACAAAAACTGTAACTCATACTAAGCATGCAGAGCTCCTACTAGAAGCTGTTTAGCTGAGAAAAAGTTTGTTCCTTCTCAATTCACTCACGAAGCTGCTTCAGCTGCTACACCAAACTATGTTAGCAGGTGGCAGCAGAGCTTGCCTTTTAATGATACTTTGCCTTCGGCATTTTTATTTCAGGGAAGGAGGACAAGTGTTTTGTTTCTCTAGATTGTGCTCTTAGAAACACAGCCTGTGCTTTCAGCACCTCTGGTGCCATACTCATTAGTGAAACTGTGCTTTAAAAATCTGCCCGTTCTTTCGGTAATTAGAGAGCACGGACATCTTATTCCATCCACAATCCACAAAACAACTGCTACTTAGAGCAACGGGATTATTCCTCTGGAGGACTACAAATGAGAATACAGGAGGAAGGAATCTGCATGAACAGAGGGAACTTTTAGTAATTTTTAGGTGTATTTATTGTTTTTCTCATCAGGCATCATAGTGCAGAATAAGAGGAAGGCAGAGTAAGGCTGTGAACACTTAGGATCAAGGGGATACCATCATAATGCACTGGCACAGGCTGCCCAGAGAAGCTCTGGGTGCCCCATCCCTGGAGGCGTTCAAGCCAGGTTGGATGGGCCCTGGGCAGCCCGACCTGTGAGTCTGCAGCCCTGTCCATGGCAGGGGGTTGGGACTGGGTGGGCATTAAGGTCCCTTCCAACCCAAGCCGTTCTTTGATTGTACAATTCTAAGACAATGAAAGGAACACTGAAAGGTTAAAAGAGGATGATTTTTTTTTTTTTTGCTGATGCTGAGAGCAGCACACTACCAAGTGTTAAGAATTTGCTGCTGTAATCCCAGGACTGAAGTCAAGTCTTGTTTTTGCGTGTACAGGATAACTGCACTCTTCAAACCTTGTCTTGAGGACACATGCCACACCAATATATACATGATCACTTTCGTTAAAAAAAAAGGAGTTTAAGGAAGGCCTTGGCTAATTATTTTGTAGTTGTTCTTGAAGTATGCTGAACACATTTTGTTGAATACTATGCGTTTTCAATATGTTGCTCCAAAATGCTTAGCTTAATTACAGTAAACATGTCTTTAAAGAAAAAAGAAAAACACACAATTCACTTATGACAGGTTGTCAGCCACTTTTTGAGCATCCTGACAATTCAAAGAAAAAGGAGACATTTTGTTTACTTAAAAGTCTAAACTCATTGAAATTTGGCTCTTACGGAGGTAGAACTGTCATTTACCAAAGGAGTTTGAAAGGAGAGACAGAACATCAACATAAATAAATAACTGTATAAATAAAAAATAAGCCTGCTGCTCAATGCATACAAGACTGACATTATCTAAACAATAAGTAAGGACATCTACTGTGCTGGAAATGATACCAATTGAGACAAACTGCAGGACAGAGTGTTAATGAATATCACTTTCTGACCTCAAAAGAAGCAGCAGTTGTCAATACGTATTTTTAAAGAATGTGTATTTTACAGCACATAGCATAATTCTGCTTTTTGAATACACAATCAAGCTGATGAAACTCAAGCCGACGCTGGCGCTACAATACTGTCTACGAGAACAGAAGGGGAGGGAGAAATAGAAACAAAAGAGAATTTTAAACACAAATACCTCTTAGCTCCTCTTCACTAAACTCTCAATAGCTTTGCTCTTTGGAGGAACCACCTCTGCACCCATCCACTGTCTGTTTGTCACAAGCCCTGCTCTGTCGCCTCTGCCTCTCAGCTTTCGCAGCTGCCATGACTGCGGCACGTCTCCTCTTTCCTTCTCTCCAACCCACAGCACAGCTCGGTGACGGGGCCCTGGGTGACGTGCACTGGAACTGACAGCAGCTCCAGGAGGCAAAAAGCTCCTCCTTTCACCCTGCCCCACGCCAGCACAGCCAGGTGCTGGCCTGAGAGCAGCTGGGGATGGCTGGGCACACCGCTGACCCAGCTGCTGCTCTCTGGATTGAGGCCCCCCAAAATGCTCTTCAGTTGCTCGTCACATTGTTGGCACCTCATCTAACCCAGCAGTAACCGCTTTCAGTTGCAGCTCACCTCTTTTTCGGTCCCAGGCATACAGCTCACTTATCCCCAGCTCCTCCAAGGACTTGGTAAGCTCCAGCTCCTCCCCAGTGATGCTGTCTCGCAGAAGAACAATGTGCTCCTGACTGACCTCACACTTTTCACAAATAGCTGGGATGATGCTGTGGAGAGGCACCTCTGGGCTGACTCGAACCACTGCCTTCTGTGTCTTCAGGTAATTCACCACCAGCCTCACAGATTTCTGCAGAAACAAGTAGAAACTCTCAGCCCGTACTTTGTGATGGTCATGCTCTCTTACAATGAGAATAGCATTGGAGGTCTCCATATTTCATTCCTCTTTGGGAAACTTACCTCACATGCATATTTACTGCAAAAAATACTATTAAAAAACCAAAAATTCTTGGAACATCTCTGTCACTAAGGAGACAGTCATGAAAATAGGTGAATAAGGAAAAGGAATTGGAAGCAGCCATCAATTTTTTCTCAATATTTGTAAGAATCGCGCTGAAAGACATCAGCGCAATAAGCTATCCTGATCCAGGATAATAAAAAATTAAACCAACTAGTAATTGTAAGATGGCTACTTGTGAATCTTCACAATACTGTGAAACACATTTATTAATGATCAGTCTTCTCCCTTGTCTTTAATAAAGATGACAAATAAAATACTACCAAAGCCCTACCTACCTTCACACAATCCCACAGCCCTCATTTTATCCACTACCGCCCATTTCCTCATTTAGGTCTCTGATCAAAGTTCTTTACAAGAACAAATTTCCATCTAAACAACCACATGCAACATAAAATTTTGTGTAAATGCTATAGTCCAGACTGACAGCTGCCAGTCTGTGTGCAAATCAGTTAAACTAGTAGAGCAGGTTATAGTCAATCTCAAGGCTCTTCTACCTGTTTTGAAGACTGGAAAAACTGCTTGAAACGGTTAAGAACAAAATGATGCTTCACATCACTGTTACAGGGTTACAGAGCACTGACCTCAGGGGCCCTTGGCAGAGGTCGCTTTATCTTCTCTTCAGGAACTTTCTCTTTCAGAAGTACTGTCTGTACATCCAGTGCTCCTATCAAAGTGTGTGGCTTGTAACTCAAAGGTTGTTGAGTTCCCAAAGACTTCAGTTCAAGACTGTGCTGGGATGGATTCAAGCGATACCGGCTGCACAAATCAACCAACAGATCCATCACAGCTTTACTGCAGGGAAGAAGACATTCACCATTAGCATGGAGAAAAACAGTTAGCAAAAAAAATTCACTTCCGTTTTAATACTGGAGAAAATATACAGGACATGTCGTAGATGTGTCAGTAGGAGGAAGCAGTGCTGATGCTCTGAAATGCTAAAAACATCAGACAAAAACATAAGGAATTAAATATATTCAAGGCAGATGACAGTGCCAATAATAGCAATAACAAACATAAGGCAAAAGTGGACAAAGAACATCTTACCTGTTGAACACATATATTAAATTTTCCACTTCAAACACTGTTCTTTAAAAGGAAGGCAAGGTACAAATAAATAACTCATTCGAGGTACAGTAACCTCTACCTACATTTGAATGCAAATCAAAATAGAGCATGTAAATCTGGACTAAGAGGTAGAGAGGATTTTTTTCAGCTTACAGACTTTTGTGAGTTTTCCACTGCCCTCCCCAATTTCATATCAGTACTATTTCGATGTATGAATGATCCCCTCCATATTTGTTTTAGGGAGCTTATTAACCCAGTACACAAACATCTGCTTTCAAGTACTTGCGTTATCAGGACCTTCTCATTACAGATGTGATTTCCAAACCACGAGGTTAAAAACTCAGTTATTACCCCCTCTTACTCCAAGAAACAAATCAGAGGCAATAACTCAAACTCAGCATTGGAGCAGCCTGATACTGTCTGACACAGTGGATGTGAACTATGTTCCTCCACACTCCAGCAAGTCTCCTTTCTACCAAGGTACTGAAAATTCCCTAAAATTCCAGCCAGAATCAGAGAAAATAGGTTTATTAAAACTGGTTATGCTTATGAAAAGCTCTGATTTCATAAATCAGTATCTGCTATCAACAAAACAACCAAAGGTGAAAAAACACCTGTCCCTACTTGAAGACCCTAATATACACAGGGTACTTTTCTTCTAGAGGAAACTACATGTACAGACAGCGTATTTCCCAAAGGAACTGGCACTTCTTCTAAT
Source organism: Penelope pileata (assembly GCA_013396635.1). Lineage (NCBI taxonomy): Eukaryota > Metazoa > Chordata > Aves > Galliformes > Cracidae > Penelope > Penelope pileata. Next base: position 413,318 of record WBMW01006034.1, read on the forward strand.
GTGTATACTGGAGAATTGTATAAAGATTCAAACTGCAGACAAATTCAAAGAAAAAAAAAAAGAATCCTTCACAGATTATTCCATTGGTAGCCCAAGAACCGTCCCTCATCTGCAAGCTGCAGGCACCCAGCAGACTACCCCTGGGGGCTGCTCATCTTCCTTCTAGGTAGATGCTGCTGGCCAACGGCTGGTTGAGAAGTCAGTGAAGAATGCTGGAAGGCTAATGACAGAGAAATGCAAAGAAAATGGAAAACGAGTCTGATCCCTTATCAGTGGGCAAAAGACTAAAACATATGTAGATGTTGATGCCAGCTCTTCTTGTGCAAGAGATGAGAAATAGCCCAAGGACCTTCTTCACAGTAACCTATTTCAAGTTTAACTGAGTTACGCAATACGAACCGAGCAAGTGGCAGGCACGGAAAATCTGAAATAGGGGATCGTATTTAAAGAGAATGAAAGTGAGTGAGAAGATGAAGATCAAATGAGGAGAACATCAGTAAGTATAGGAGGCTTCAGAAACAAAGACGACTGCGATAACTGCTAACATAAAGAGTATCTAAACAGGAACGTGTATCAAGTCACTTCACAACATTTTCTGATGAGTAATTTTGGCAATGTCCCCAGTGCCTGTATTTTGCAATTGCTGTTACTTCAAATGTAACAAGCCACAAAACAGAAACATTTATACATACTAAGTCCAGACTAAGAAAATCCAACACACTCTGATATTTAAATCAACATTCATTATGCTGCGCACTAGCAAGCATTTTAAAAAGTGTCAGTCTGTCTGATACAGATCTCAGCTTGTCTGTTTACAGATATATTTCTTTAAAGTGAATTTTGCATGCTTTTTTTCCCCTCAGCTTTATTACTATTGTTTCAGAGAAAGGTAAAATAACCTGGCAGAACCGCAACACATGGCGTTCTATTTGCTGTGCTTTTTTATTTAAAGAGAAATGCTAATGTATTTCTGTAATGCATGATATTGTGATAATTCATCCAAATTTACTCTTACTATATAATTCTAAAAACACACACACGCACAAAAAAAAAAACCCTTGAAAAACAAATTTTTTATAACTATATTCCTTGGAAAGAGCAGTCTGTCATTCTGTGTAATTTCCAGTAAATTACGAGATGTGTTCAGTAGTAGTAGTGTCCCAATTGAAAGAAGATTAAAAACCACAGCAGCTATCTCAGAAAATACACTGCAGACAATCATATGAGTTGAACAAATTTGTCAAGACAATGAACAATTTTAAAATCCAGACATACGTGAGATTTCACTTTATGGATAATTTCAGAGTAGGTGGGTGTTCACATTTAATGAAGTCTGAAGCATCCCATCCTGTTTCCTATTGCTCAGAATATGCAACTGCTCCATCAAAAGCATCCCTGGGCTTTATCTGTACCATTATGGAGTGCAAATTAAGCAGTATCTCTGAAGTTTCTGAAAGAGCTTCAAAGTGCATGGTATGCTCTTCCCAAAATGTAAATTTGGGAAAAACGTTTCCACAAAACTTCAAAAGGATAAAAAACTACATGACGACTTCTACCAACAAAATCTAAAATTCATGTGTTTCCAGAGACGTTAGAGTTGAGAGTCCTTGTAATGAGGTTACTCTTTTATCAGACTTAGTTTCACTGACTCTAAAGATCTTCCTTTAAAAATGTAATCCAGGTCAGCTTGATTTTAAATGGGAGTTTTATTTCAAATAGCTCCATACATGTGGCACACACAGAAGAGAGCTACTAAGCACAGCCATGAGAATGGCACTGAACCACACACGAATCTAAACCAACTTGTTTTTTCTAAAATAAATTCTCTTGAGCTGAATATGGCTCTTGAAAGACGCATTGTTCAAGACATATCAGAACTTTATTTTAAACTCTTTTTCAGAGCTGGTAGAGAACATTTTGAAATTCAAGCAGGTCTGACCAAAAAGGACTAGTTCTGAAGCTGAAACAAGTTAAATGTCTCCTTTATTTCCAAATGCTCAGCTAAGAAATATGTTACTTTCTTCTTTTAGCAAGACTTCGCTGAACTTTGGGTGGAGACCAAATGCTATGTGACAGACATAGCAATTCATCCCCGATAAGCAAACAATCACTGACAAGCAGACAATCATTCATCATTAATAAGCAAATACAAGAGCACAGAAATAAAAATGGAGGATGAACCCAATTTATGATTCAGACAAGACAGTCCAAACAACTGTTTTTAGCAAAGGACAATACTTTAGCTCTATCCTGATATTGTATTACTAAACTGTTTGACATTTAAAATCAAAACTGGAAAGTAAAGAATAACCATTTTGTCAGCAGTACTTATCAAGTTGAAGTCCCCCTACTCAAATAAGAGCATGCTGAATAACTTGTGCATTGTTTGTCAGTAAAATGCCTCAAGGACATCTAGAATTTGAGAGGCAGAAAAAGAGTGAGCTGTTTTGAATGGGGCCTGGCCTAATCCCTATGGGATCACACAGAGTATTCCATTTTAAAACACTGCCTTATCCACTTAGGAAATGTACAGGATAAAGCTTTACTTTATAGAATGACATTGACTTTCCTGCTCCCTTCTACTTTCATGCTACAAATGCTCGTAAAGGCAAATCTAACTAGAGGAAAGAATTTTCTTTAGTTAGGTTAATTTCAAACACACATTAGGAATCTAAAATGACAGACTGTAAAAAAAAAATGGTAGTGTAGAGAGACCAAGCGGAAGTATCAGGCTTTAACCACCTGCATTCAAAACACAGAAAACAGTGTCAGTCATGCTCCAAAGTAGATCAGGCACCTCATGAAAAGACTAGAAGTTTTCCTACACAACCAGAAATGGGTACACTAAAAAGGCAAACTGCATCAAAAGAAGTCAGAAAAGCATGATGAACAGACATTAATGGATGTTTTCTATTCCTTTTGTTATTTTGCTGAGGTGTGTTTGACTTTAATTTTCCATACTGGACCAAATCTATGGCAGAGTCAGCAGTATGACATAGAAGGAGGAGCAGAGGACTGGGTTTGTGGAGCCTTACGCACTTTCAGCCTTTCGCCATTCTTATTGTCACTTAAGTCTCTCACTGCAAATTACATGAGAATATTCCTTCTGTGACGATATTAGCTTCATGCTCCATGTAACACATGCACTCGGCTGTATCCTGTATCTCCTGCTGAATGGGACTACTGATTTCTCAGCTGCCAACACTAGAGGTCTGTATCTGCATTAACTGGGAAGTCCTCCTCCAGGTCACTCGGCATGAATGCAGACGGATGCATGATGCCTATATTTATAAGGTTACCCACTACCTGCGAGACTCACAAACAGAAGAGGTTTCTGGTAATTCTTTTGAGCTTTTGCAATTATTTTCTTTCTAATTTTCTAGTTGTCCCTGCTGTCAGACCTGCTTGCTAACAGTCTGCGTGGATCTGTATGCACAAAATGATATGCATAAATCACCAACACTGTCTATCCTTTCAGGACTTTGTGTCGTTCTCATACAACAATACAAATATTGGTTAGTTGTGTGTGGCATTTTATAATTCTTTAGGGGAGGACAGACAGGAAGACTAACAGTTTTGCATGAAAACTTTTACATGTTTTACAATAGAGTTCACAGGGTCCAATTATTTTTGAAACAAGTTTTTTTCTAAATACCATTCTGTTGCTACACACACTCCCTAGGGACTGAACGTTGTCCTTAAACTGTGTTACACATTTCCAAAAGCTGAAATAAATTGTGTGTTACAAGATGGCAATAAACTCTTAAAGAGAGACTGTCAGCTTCAGTCAACTTTTATAAATAAATCTACTTAAAATTTCCAGAATCTAATAAAATATCTTTAAATAGCACACTTTTTTTTTCTTGAACTATCTTTCAAGGAAATTTAATGAGAATTTTCTGTCCTCTTGCTGATGTTTAGAGGATTTTTCTATAAAGAGAACAAAGCAAAATTGATGACATGCTGCTTTGCTTACATACAATGAATAAATTGAAAGAGATAATTTTGACTCTTAATTTGGTTCATTTATAATAACCTTAAGTGGTACTAATTAAGTACAGCAGTTACATTTTCGAACATTCTCTAGTGTACTTCCCTGCTCTGTGAACTGCTTTCCTGTAATTACAGAATCATTTTTCATTATGATGATACTCAGAGAAAGAGTTTGCAAATTTTTCTGCAAAAGAAAACTTTCCCAGAGCACCCAAAAGCAGATTTTGAAGAACTGCAGTTCCAACACTGGCCACGATAACACTGAAGATTTACAGTAGTATAAGCAATACCAGAATTTTCTGAAACGTCCTCCCACTATGTATATAAAATGAGTGAACAGGGAACAGAACTTATTACCTGAGCTAGCTCCGGTACTCACTTCAAACTAAACTGAACTAAGCTTTTTTTCAGTCTGTTATCTCTCCACTATGTGTTTACCTCTGATGATCTCCGTACTTTGCAGCTGTCCAGTTCACAATATTAAGCCAATGCAGAAAGATGAAAACACCTGCACTCTCACTCAAACCTGGACACTTAATTCAGTCCACCTCTTAAAAACTTCAGATGCTTCTGGGATTTATTTTAAGCCTGCATTCCAAATTCCTAAAAGTGTAACCATCGCTAAGGTATGGAAAAATGTATCTTCTGCTGGTGAGGAGGAACAGCAGCACACATGAGGACAATGTCATACAGGGCTCATCAGATGGTGCTCATTTCTTATTTCATTATTCGTTTGGGTAATGCACCCACTCCTCAGCTTCCAAACCCTTCCCTTGCCAACAGCTTGCCTGTGACTGACATATGCCAGCAGCACTCAGTCCCAGGGCTCGTGGCTGTGCTGTAGGAGAAGACTTGCTGCTCAGGCCAGGCACCCATGGCACTCAGGGCAGCAGAAGGGTATCAGCAGCACTTCCACTGCCGCCTGCGCCGGGGCCTAGGCCCAATGTGCAGGCCACAGGGAGAAAGCGGGTGCCTTCACAGAACAAGGAAGAAGACATTTTTGTTGCCTCAAATGCTTCATGTGCTGAAATGTCTAAGGTTTAATTTGTGGTTTTCATCTCAGATTTCAGTCAACAAAGCAAAGACAGCAATAATGAAAGTACTCGGCCTCAGCACAAGTGATTCTAATGGTGCGGAGAAGAAGCACCTGAGACAGATGGCTTACTCTACAGGGATTTTCCCTTTGTTCTTTGCCCCATGACTTACATGTTCTTCAAAAGGTCACACTGAAACACCACTCTTGTAATCATAGAATCATAGAATGGTTCAGGTTGGAAGGGACCTTAGAGATCATCTTGTTCCAACCCCCCTGCCATGGGCAAGGACACCTAATGATCTCAGAGGGGCTGGTTTGTGATTTTTCTTTGGGGGAAAATCTTTTATACTCATATAGCATTGATATCTCTCTATACAAAATGCTGCAGGAAGATTTGCCTCTTGTTAGCTCCCCAAATGCCTGTATTTGCCATAGAAATACCAGCTTTCTTTGGCATCTCACAGCCAGTGAGTTTCATGTCCTTTCCGGCTTTCTAAGCCTGCTTGCTTCTTTCTCTCACGAAGCCCAAGCCTCTCCCATAAAATCTTGACCACTAAATGCCTAATCAAAGAGCTCTGATGGGCACTGCTTTCTTTTCAGACCTTCAATATCACTCTGGCTTTGGGGTCACGGCACTTACTGCTTGCACTAGTCTCCTGAGAGTGGCAAAGCAGACAGTAATTTCTGCAAGAAATCAGGGTGAAGAACAAAGCACCAGGCACTATGGGCTGTTGCACACCACCTCCTCAGCCATCAGAAAACACCAGTCAACAAATAGTCAAAATAGACTGCTGTATCAGATCAAGATGAAGTTTTACAGAAATGCAGACTAACTTCAACAAGCCCCAGATGTAAAATAAGCACAGACCCAGATTTATCAACAGGCAACTACACATCCTCCTAATCTGGTATTTGACCTTGACAGAACCTAAAACGAGGAGAACCCCTCTCCCTTCCCATGGAAAAAACCAACATACTTTTAGACAGAAAACACTTCCCAAAAACTAGCAGATGCTTTGCTATCTATGTAAATATAATATGTCCGTGAATGCAGGATCTCTGAATCTGATGGATCTTCTGAACTCGCTCCTTGGTGAGTCTTGCTTGCCAGCAGCACTGCACCAGCACCTCTCTGTATTTGGAAATACAGCACAATCTAAGACCAGACCAGGGGCCCAGCACAGAAGACACAGGCATATACATTTGCTGAGGGTCATCTACAGGGCAAACAGTGACATAACAGATGCTAGTTCCTTCCTTCTTCATAAAAAAGGTCCCTTATACACAGACTTTCTGGACTCTCTGGTACAACAGCTGCCTAAAATGTGAGGAGAAGCAAGACAGAGAAACTCCAGCAACATAAAAAGGGAGACACTAATATCAGTTAATATCCTACTGGGACTGGAGAGCTACAGAAAGAGGCAGCTAATCAAGGCTGTGGAAAGAGGGAGCTAATCAAAGCCTTACCTTCCTTGCACTGTGCTCTTCTGTTCCACCCCGCTGGGTAAAATGACTGTGAAGTCCACCATTCTGTTTATCATATTCTCCTTCATGCTCACAAGGCTCTGATCAGAAATTATTGCTGTCTCTGCAGGTGACTTGTTCTCACTGTGAATTCTACTGGCTGCAGAAGGTTGATTTGGTGGAGGAGGAGCACGAGCTTTCATTCTTCTCCTTAAAAAAATAAAGGTGAGAAAAAAATTAACAATTTCCCTCGAGCAAATTATGAATGTGTTAATGAGAAAATACGTTCTTTCAGCCACAATCACAGACCATTTAAAAAAGTTTCTACAGAAGAAGCCATTTCTTTACCACAAAACTTTTCAATGGAGCTGCGTTTTATTTTTACCTCTTCCTCTCTAAAAATGCACTAATTTTTTAATGATGCATTCACTCCTACTGCTTGCTTTCCGTGCTCCAAGGTATGAATCAGTTCCATAATTAGGATATGAAATAATCATTCTTCTGTCGAGTATGAAGCATGCTTCCATGAAGAGAAAATGAGAAATGCTGGGTCCAGTCCAGACCTGACTCAAGACAGAGTTGTATTTATGTAAATGAATGCTTCCTCCAAGTCAGGGCAGCAGGAGGGGAGGTAGGGTGAGCTTTTGTTCAGCTGTGTTTGGGTTCCACAGTACTATTCTAGTTGAAATACTGTCTCTTCCTCTGTCTCAGTAACACTAAATTTGGCTCATTGTACTTCATATGAAAGGGCCATGAGAAGGTCAACCATGAACGACACTTCTTACTACCCAGCACAGAGAGAATACAGCTCTTCAGAAACAGTCTGAGGAGAGCTCATTCTCCAGCAGGAGCCTACATGCCGTGAGCCACATACAGAAAAGCTGCATCAACTTGCACTAAACAAGCTGTGTACTTTGCAGAAAGATAAAACTGTCACAGACTCAAAGTTTCCTTCATTGGCAAGCAGTGTGGTAGATAAGCAACATACGCATGCTGTTAACTTCTGAATAGCTGGCCTCATACCAAGCACATGTTCAGGAGAACTTACTCCAATGATTAATATCTCAAGTCATCTCTTCTGACTAGATTCATACCTAATGTAAGTCAGATTTGAGTGCAACAGATGGAAAAAACAGTAAAATATTTACTGAGAAATTATTACTCCAGCTTACTGCCTGTATTTTTTAATGTCTGTTTTTAGAGTGCAAGAAGAGAACAGATTATGGACTCTATACATCATTTTCACCCTACAGAGAACATAAACAGAGACGCAGAAAAGAATACAGAAAAAGGACTCTAAGCCTGCAAGCCTTAGTGGTTCAATCAGACAGTGGCAAAACTGCGCCCAGGAGAAAACACGTTTTAGAAATTGAACGTGATTAATACCAGGCCAGCACTTCTTTAATTAAAGACAATGTGTATTCTCACTGATAAAATGACTAAACATACAGTCTGCACTGCCATCCTAAGTTCCTGGCAGAGAACAGAGCAAGAGCTCCATCATAAAACTGCTCAGAAACAATACAATTCCTCTGTACTTTATAGTCACTATTTGTGTTTGACCAATAATTTCCGTGACACATTTCAACTTCCAGAAAGTCACTACAGTGCCTTGAATGCATCAGGGAGACCTCATCAGGACACTGCAAGATGAGCTATGCAGATAGTTCCATTCATTTCCTACGTGTATAACAAATAGCATTCCCTACAAATAAACAGGGAGAGCTACTGTCATCTGCAATAGCACATAGCATTTTTCTTCTACAAGAAATTTTCCCTGAACATTCACTTTTTATTCTACATACACCCAGTGAGTCACGTAGGCCATCAGCCACCAACTCGCAGCTCCCATGCCATGAAGGTGATGATCAGAAGTTCAAGGTTTTACTGTCTGGCAAACTGCCCTCGCTTTCTATACATCCCTGAACCAAACTCCCGATTTATTTACTTGTCTATGGAGAAAGAAAAAATAAGAAAAAGAAACAGGGTTTGTCTTATGCTCAGATACCATTTATGTCCGGCTACAGATGTTATACGTAAGCAGGGGGTGAGAGACATGAGAGTTTCACATAAATCTGTTTCTTACCAATGAAGTCTTTAATATTACTCAGCTTAACAAATGCAACACTGAAAGACTTCAGATCAGTTTACAAACTACGTAATTCTTGCCCTCCGTAACGCCAACTGCATCAACGTAAGTAGCTTATTCACAGCTTTACACAAACTCCTTTCCGGAAACAAAGCTTGGTTTTGGTTTTTAAAGCTTTCCTATAACGCCAGGGACAATCTCTACTGCAGTGCTGCTGGCAGCATACCCCAGGGGCAGCAGTAGCAGCAGCAGCAAGAGTCCTGAGCCTACACAACTGGTTGGTCTGTTTTAATTATGACTTACCTGGACTTGTACATTCCAGATCTCACAGCAAACAGATGGAATAATGTAACAAAGATGAAACTGCGAACAGCCGGAATTGAAGAGATGGAGGGTTGGATGGGGCAACAGGCTGGATGGGGCTTTGTGCAACTTGGTCTAGTGGGAGGTGTCCTTGCCCATGGCAGCGGGCTTGGAACAAGATGATCTCTACGGTCCCTTCCAACCTGAACCATTCTATGATTCTATGAGATTTTGAATTTCACTGAGAAAAAACTGAGTTTTGAAGCTGATGAAGGAGCTGAAGTGAGCATGCTGAGCATGTTGGGAGTATGCTATGTGAGTGTTTGCTCCCTTGCAGTAACATAAAGGCGCATGCAGTTTTCTGAGGGAACAGATGAACAAGGCCTGACATCTGAAAGCCAACTTACAGCTCCGAAATGGGAGTCCTTTGCAGGGGCAAATCAGGCATCACACTGCCCAAAGCTGCAGCTACACACTGACCAGTGATGCTCAGTTACCTCCGCATAACGTGTATCAATTCTGGCACCGAGCAGTGGGGCCTTTAACATGCTACAGCCCTTCTGTCTTCTGCTCAGGAAGGACAGCGCTCGCCCGTTTCCTTCACAGAAACCAGATAAAGGAAAACAGGAAGCACTCCCACTGCAGTCCTGTTAACCCAGCAACAGCTCAGGTGACCTCACATGAACTTTCCCCCAATAGCAACCACCTTGTTCTGAAACACGGCAACCACCCTCCAGCATTTTCCTGAGTGGCAGACCTCAGACTTCCAGTGGAAGCAGGCTCCTCTCACGCTCACACTTGCAGTGATACGTGGCACAGACCTGCACTTCCCAACCACCCTTCTGAGACATCTCTGCAGCAGAAAGCAGCTCCACGGGCTGAAACCCACAGCCCAAGTTCTTCTTTGGATCTGCAAGAGTGGCTGCTTCTTGGCCGGCTTCCTCTGTCACTGCTATGATGCTTACGAAAGACAATATAAAAGCAGTCTGTAATCAAAGCTTTTTTTGTCCCCCACTAAAACGTACAGAAAGGTGGGTGATTTAAAAGCTTGCTTTAAAATCACTTAATTTCCTATGCTACAAACGTAACATGCTAAAGATAATAATAAAATATGAACAAAGTTGCACATCGTACCTTAGTCTGAGCTAAATTCAAACTGCATTTAGCTCTACAACATATTCTGTTCCCCAACACCTTTCTCTGTGCTTGGTACTGCCAAGCTGCTGGCTGCTGTTAGCCAGCTGCTGCAGTCAGAAGCAGGAGCACCTCACACCTCTGGTTCGCTCAGGGTCACAGCACTGCTTCCATCAGAGAGCGAGACACCCTGCAACTGGCAGCTGATCCTAACACCAACATACAGTGACTTCTAATGAGGATTGACACAGTTCGTCTTGTTTTCTTCTGAGCTGACAAAAGGCGTATTGCCATGCAACAGCTAGGCAGAATATATGAACAACCTACCAGCACTGCTCTCAGCAACAGCATCGGGCTTCCCAAAAACAACCATCAAACTGAGCAACAAGACCAGCTTAGCTGTAGCACAGCCTGCAGAAGAAAAGCAACAGAACTGAAGACAAGTTTCACCAGATTAAGGAACTTCAAGACAAGGCAACATAAGCCCTTTGGACCTATGTTTTATTAATATATAACTACCAAGCAACACAATCCAACCTTGACTTTACAATCCCATGCTGAAAAAACATGCTCTCTCTTTCAGACCAAAGTGGTTCAGGGACTTCCACACTCACATCAACGCTATGCAGAGATTGTCACTCTTCAGATAAGAAAAATAAAAAAAAAGACTTCGCTTTCAGGTGACTGCACTCCTGCACACACAGAGATCAGCTCCAGCAGCTTTCACAGCCCAGCTACAAGCCCAGCCACGAGGCACAGCTCACACTGCCAGCCACCAAGACACAGGTGGTATGGGAGGAGGACCTCCTGCCTAGAGCTAGCCTGCAGAGCAGACATCCTTTCACTCTTCACTGCTCTTGGCAAAGCAAAGCCAGATCACAGACTGATAAGGAGACCCTCTGTAACACAATTAACAGTATGCCAAGTTCTCTCTAAGTAGAATTCTTTCAACTTCCAGACACAGCAGTTCAGAAAAATTCTACTGCAACACAAATGCAAAGGAAATACAAACAGAATAGAACTGAAATAAAGCCACATTAAGAATTCTGAAAAAGGACAACAAGAATTAAACAAATCCCACAAAGATGTAGAAGAGAAACCAGTACGGAAAGGAGATTGTGGTAACGTCCATAGCTACTGGAGGAGTTCATCCAGACAGTGTCATGATGTCATAACCTAGAACTCCAGTCCACTTTGCCATCTGTAACATTTACACCGAGTTGTTTCTTTGCTTTTTATTGGAGAAAAAGAAAAAAAAAAAAAAAACTTTCTCAACTTGATTCAGTCTGTCACAGGAAAAATATACAGACTCATGACGTTCAATATAGGCAGCTAATGCCTTTGAATGCATCATACATAGGAAATAAATTACAGGTCTAAAATATGTGACTCTTATAGTAACTTATTTCCAGTATTATTTCACATTTCCTAATGTTTTGTAATAGTACAAAAATATTATACTTGCTAAGCAGCTGAAATCTTCAGCAGAGACTGAGATGTAATTTACTGGATTACTCCCATGCTGACAGGGCTCTGGGAAAAATTGAGGTTGCCTATGATACTTTATTTCTCCATATTTAAGAATTCTTTCTGTTTCAAACCCTGCCTTCCCCCTGAATTCTCTGGCCATTGTGGTATGTAATTGTTTTATGTCTTTCTTTTTTCAAACATTTATTTGAATTTCCTATTAGTTTTAAAAGATCGTTCCATTTTTAAGGAAGGCTCACACTGACGGATATGATGAAAACAATTCCCTTATGGGCATGATAAAGTCACCCAAAATAGACAAGAAAAAATAATTTGTTTTTGGCAAAGAAATGAAAGTTATTTAATTATATTTTTGATCTTCCATTTGATTTTACTCATGAGAAACCCTACAGCTTTACGTATTTTAAAAATGAAGTTTTAATGCCAGGAGAAAAAAAAATAAACACAGAAGTAATATGAGTGAAAGCAATTGTGGAGGAGGAAGTAGGATTTAAGTACATGGCCATACTTGCCCAAGGGTGAAATTAAAGGAAAATACAAACAAAAATCCAGCTGAGATGACACACAATCTAACAGAAGCAGTTCCTAACACTGTAGCTCCAGTTTCGAACCCTTCAATGGCTTAAGCAATAGCAATCAATCATTAAAACACTCCATGCTGCAGTTTCCCGGTCTCACACATGCAAACAAATAACGTGATTGTTCTGAACTTACTCCCAGGGACATCTCCCCAGATCTGACCCCCTTCAGCAAGAGCCTGAAGTGTGCCCACCACAGGCAGAGCTTCAGACATGGCACGAGCACTGCCAGCTGCTCAGCATGGGAAGGCTGCTCCCCTCCTGTCAGGGCTGGGGCTCCTGCACTGATGCTGCTTTGCCAAAGTGGTGAGGAGCAAATGAGACCAAATCCACTGTCAGTGTATGGCTGCTGTCCTCAAGCTCATGGGATTTGTCCATCACATGCATTTTTGATTGACCATTATCCTCCAATAAAAGCCTCATCTTCCTCCCAGTTACTGAGGTGTCCCCTCCAGGACCAGTATAAAGAATTCCACCCATCAGTCCATGATACAGGGATGCTCCAAGAGTAATGCATCCTATTTTTTATTGTTGGCCTACAACATCAGAGGTGGACGTTGGTGGTATGGCAGTAGAGGTTGAACCTTCCCACCAATATTCCATTACATTTTGTTGCCGTGCAACAGATGGCAGCAGAGGGGCAGTCTGACACAATGGCATCTGACATGGAAGCGCAGATGAAGCAAAGGCGTGGAACTGAATTCCTCCATGCAGAAAAAACGGCACCCACTGATATACATTGATGCTTGCTGAACATTTATGGAGATCAAACAATGGCTGTGAGTGAGCACAGTGAGGCGGTGGGTGGTGCGTTTCAGCAGTGGTGACAGAGACATGAAAGACAAGCCATGTTCCAGACGGCCACACACAGCTGTCACAATGAAGAGCGTCTCCATCAGCTCATCTGTGTGAATCTGCAGATTACAACCAGGGAACTGCACACGGAGCTGAATATTGCCTTCAACGCGTTGGAAGTGATGATGGCAATGTCTGAATATCGCAAAGTTTGCGCCAGATGGGTTCCACGAATGCTCACACAGAAACAGAAAGAACACCATGTGCCAGGTGTTCAGTTTGTCAGGACCTTCTGAACCAACACGAGGCTGAAGGTGACAGTTACCCAGATCACATCATTACTGGTGATGAGATGTGGTGTCACCACTACAAGCCGGAGTCAAAACAGCAGTCCATGGAGTGACAACGTGAATTCCCCATCAAAGAAAATGTTCAAGACACAGCCCGCAGTGCATAAAGTGATGTGCACTGTCTTTTGGGATGGGAAAGTGGTGATCCTTCTGGATTTCCAGAAACCCAGATAAACCATCAATTCTAACTGCTACATCACAATGATGACTAAGCTGAAGGCTCAAACTTCCGGAGTCAGGCCAGAGAAGAAGACAACCTTTCTCTTGCAATATGATAACGCCAGGCTCTGTACCAGTTTGAAGACCATGAAGCACATCGCCACTCTTGGTTGGACTGTTCTAACACACCCACCGTATAGTCTGGATTTGGCACATTCTGACTTCTATCTGCTCTGGTTGAGAAAAGATGGACTACATGGGCAACATTCTCCTAACAACAACGCTGTCATAGCAACTGTGAAACAGTGGTCACCTCCGCTGGTGCAGATGTTTATGAGCATGGCATGCAGGCTCTTGTTCATTGCTGGCGAAAATGCACAACTAATGGTGGTGACTACACTGAAAATGAGTGTTTTGTAGATCAGAATTTGCTCCATCGCATGATAATAACGTGCTCTTTGTATCTGTTGTAGTTTCCATGGAAATAAACAAGACGTATTACTTTAGGAGCAAACAACGTACATCCATTTTTTAGAGACGGAGAAAACCACCAGAACAGGAACCGTGCTAATTCACCTCACTGCAACCTCATTTACAGTGAAAGCCAGGACGGAGCTATACGTGGGGTGGGCTTTAAATGAGCAAGGAATAATATTGCAGCTTGCACATGCTTGTAACACCTATGAAACACAGACACGCTAGGGAGCCTGACAGATCTACCTTTAATAGATCCCAAAACAAAGTAAAACATGTAGACAAGCCCTAGACAAAACCTTTAAAAAGCAGCCAGCTTACAGGGATTGGGTAGATGCTCACTGCAGTTAATGAAAACACTGCTTGAATAAGCACTGCAAGGTATGGCCTAATAGCTGTATCACACGACTTTGGAGATGCCACCCACGTGTTCAGTGTGTGTCAAAGACCACACTACAAGCTGGTGCCACTGAGTGTAATTCCACCAGCTTTGTTCACATTAGTGAACAGGAGTGAAATGGGAGAGGAGCTATGTTTTGTAATTATTTGCCAGATCTGCTGAAGTACATCTTAAAGAAAAACGTAAGTCCTCTTCAGTCAAAGGCAAGAAAGCACTGATGAGTTACCCTTATTCCAGCACGTTAGACTCCTGTGATCTAAACTGCAGTACTATCACATAGCTATGTCAGAGATATACCACCAGGTTTAACTCCTCAGCTAAGAGATGTGACCAGAAAAAAAACAAAAAACCCACTAACCATTCATACTGGAGGCTGAGTAATAATCCTCACCTTCATAAAATGTTGTTTTAGAAAAGCAAAAGTAGGAAAATATCCCACTAGGCCAGGATGATGGAATCTTTTTCTTTTCACAGTGGAAAGGAGAAAAGACTCAGATGAACAGAAATATGATAAAGGCAACACAGATGTAGGCATTTGGATGCAAATGTTTAACCCCCAGCATCTGTGTGTCCAGTTCTGGGGCCCCCAACACAAGAAGGATGTGGAGCTGTTGGAGCGGGTCCAGAGGAGGGCCACGAGGATGATCAGAGGGCTGGAGCACCTCCCCTACGAGGACAGGCTGAGAGAGTTGGGACTNCAAAACTACCTGCTAGTTTCACACTGACCAGAATCAAGGCTGTCAGACAATGGCTGCTCAAGTGACCTGCAGTGAAACCAGCAAGGAACTGCTGCAAAGCATTCAGCAACCAGCACTCCAGTCCCATTCTCATAACTGTCTTTGACTTCCTCCTCCATAACCCACACACTTGCATTGTTTTTTTTTTGCCCACTTACCAAGCACTGAGCTGTTAGTCTAATTCCATTCCAAGCAAACAAACAACAAAAAAGGAAAAATCAAGAAAGAGAGGTAATCATCGCATTGCTCATGCTCATCTGAGATGTTATCCAGCGTCTTCAGCTGTGACTAAACTAGGCTGCTTTGCATCATACGCTTAAAGAGGAAGGAAGAAAAAAAAAGGGTGACTGCTATTTCTATGTTAACAATGCTTAAGCACAATGGTAGCAGTTAGCAAAAAGAAAAAGTTAGAAAAATGCCCAAGTTAAGATCCCAAATAAGAGACATCCAAATTATTGCTGCTTATACTGCAGCACATCCAAGCCCGGCTGCCAACATATTCTGTCCTCTCCTTACTGCTCTAAGATCTTCACAGGGCTGTTGCAAGAATGTTCAGTTTGGCAGACAGGAGGCTACAACCATGCAGGCAGCCACTGCACAGTGAGCTCCCTGCAGATGGCAAACGCTGTGGCTGAACTGACAAAACCACAGCATTAACTTATCATTAGCTGATGAGACCAACTAGTGAGCTTTCTCAGCACTGTTCATGAAGATGTAGCCAGGTTCATGCTGGCCAACTGGATTCTTACTCACCAGGCTCACTTGTAGGAATACAGTGGCAAGAAAACAAAGCCAAGAGCATTTCTAATTGGGCTGGCATCACTGCTGGCATTGTGTCCTCTGCATGCTCTGGGCAAACATGAATCCTCCCAGTGCACTTTCTCCTACTGCCAGCTGGGTTTTTGCAAAGACACAACAACTCTCAATTTGTTATCTGTGACTGGTGCTACAACACCACGTTGCGCTCTCCAGAAAAACTCTGACATCTGGAAATGTAATGTATTAGTTTGATGTATTTCTTTAACACTGAATAATTATGGTAGTGTTCATCATGTTTACTAATAGCAAACCAATGAAGAGCGGTGAGAAGACAATTTGTTCCTAGACAGGTCAAAGACTACAGACGTGATTGCACAAACCTGAGACATGCTCAGAAATCCTCTCTTAAGGAATGTCCTCTGAAGTTACCAGCGCTGCACACGTCTTGGTGTGTATGTCCTTTCTTGATCTTTTCTTATCAACAATTACTTCCAATAAGGTTGTTTAAATAATCAAATACAGAAATTTATTGCCTAGCAACGCTGATTTATAAACTCTCCTGTGATGATTAGTATCGATTTTGAGATACAACTACAACGTGTATTTGTAGTGTATTGATGATTAAATGTACGCTAGACTGTACTCTGTGTCCACAGACTTTTTACCTCACTACCACCTATTGAAAATCCCTCTCCAGAAGCTTATAGACTGTAGGTTAGGGCCTTGCTATAGTAAAATGCTTTCTTTGTTGTTTACAAGAGATACAGAAGACGGAACAGTTCTGAAAAGAGAAAACAATACATACAGTATCTATTTCACTACAAATACATACATATGTTGTGAAATTCAACTGTATTTACTGTTCTAAATCCTACTTTCATATATGCTCACAAGCCAGTGGGCACTTCAGTGGAAAATCACTGACATTACAATAGAATAGTATTCATACTGATGCTTTTTTTCAATGAGGAATGACCTTGTAAAAGTGTTCATCTGATGTGCAGATGGGGAAAAATTATGTTTAAAACGATTACCTGCTTAAATACACACATCTATGCAAAACATCAGCAGACATAACTGTAAGTTGACAGATCACTCTTACTCAATGAGAATGCTCTAGAACCATGCTGCTGAAGTCCATCTCACCCATTACTGAAAACATTTCACCCTCACTGAAGCAGACCCTACAAAAACACACCAGCAGTGGCAGTGAGGGAGTTTAGCTATCTGCAGAACCAAACCAATGGTCTGCCTCTGTGGCCTCTATGCTTTCCATCAAGTTTCCTTGCCCTTGGAGAAGGGTTTGTGATCTTGTCATGCTAACCTTATATCACATTTATTGGGGTGGGGAGGTTGCAGGCTGCATCCTCATCCTATGTCCACTGTTCCTACATACTCAAAGTCCAGATCTGCTGACACACTGGAGAGAAGCAAGGAGACAGTTTGCTTACTTTGGATTGCCCAGTTCAGAAAATCAAATACATGAATCTATCTCCTTTTTATTTAAAATTAGTCTGTAAATCCCAATTCTGTAGGAAAAAAAAATCATAGAAGCAGCCAGCGTCAGAACTACAGTGCTTACAAGCGTCTGTCTATAGCTAGACCAGATCCCCTAAACTGGCTAACCACGCATTTTTGTGAGATACTCTACATTCACTTGCAGAGGAATAAAAACCAAAGATGCCAATACATTCCTTGCTCCTTTAATCATGTTCTTAATTAGCATTTATAATTTGTTCTTAATTCACACTATCACATAGTAGGAAAATCACATACACCAGTATATTAAAAAATGTTAATGAAGCAAATATGTAGTGCCAATGAGATAAGGAAATACCCAACTTCAACACAATAGTATTAACGGTGGTCAGACTCCATATTCACGGAATGCCACAGTTGGTTCTACTAGGAAATCCCACTGCTTCAGCTGGTCTTCCATGTATTTTCCTGGTGATGACTGACCTAATAAAGTTTCTCATGAAAAATAACACTTCTTTTGCTTTCAGTTTAAAGATATTCTGTCCTTTCCAAATGATACAGCTTGAAGTCTGATTATTTTTGATTTGTTAAAAGTAAACTGAAAGTTTTGTTACTTTATCATTAAGTTTATGTAAACTAAGCAAACCTAAGTAAAACTTGATAGTAATGTAACAAATCCTACTCCAACCTTAACTCCAGTGTAAAAGACCTACATTAGTACAAAAACAGCAAGTGATTGAAAACAAACAAACAAACCCTGCAAAAGCTGCTAACACGGCATTCTGTTAACACAGAACACTTAGAACACCAAGGGCGAGAAGTAGAGCTCTGAAGTTTGATCTTGATTTATTAAGAACATAAATGTTATAATGCTTTTAAATGTCAGCAAACCCCATTTGTTTAGTTAGTTCCACTTTAGAATTCCTTTTAACGTATCCTGTAGACGCAGTACTTAATGGGTTTCAAATCTCAAAACAAGAAGGGATGCGGTATCAACTGAAGCATTTAACAGCCTCATGAAGTGCAAACTAAAGCACACTATGAAGAACTCTCAATAAACCAAAACACAGGCATGCCAGCACATCCCTAGAGAATCAAGTCAGAGGGGAAGGAGCCAAATACCCTCTACCTACTCTTTATCACACACATTCAAATCAGGGTTGATTATTCTGACATGATGCACCAGCTCTGGACATGGGACAGGCCAGAGTCTGGGCCATTATGGACTCTGTAGAGCAAAACCAAGACCTTGAATCACCTCAGCACAGACTGGAAGTCACGAGCATGTGCTACAGGTTGTAAATGAGAAACATTACCAGGAGAGCAAAGGTAACTACCACTGAGGAGATTTACATCCTACTCAGTGATAACGCAATGCAAACATGCTCGAGGCTGCTCTGCAAGTACTGATGGGGCTTCACAGCAGTGACAGCAAGTTTGTATAGGCATGCCTGAGCTAGCTGCAAACAGCACAGCCTACAACACCCATACAAGATTCAAGATAGATTAATCTATCGTGGAACATGAATCGCCATAGTCACACTAGAAATGGCACAGGGTACACATATACCAAATGCAAGCATCAAAAAGTATGAGAATTTACAGCTAGCCTTTCAACCACGAGAAGGGATTTCCACGTCTGGAGCACTGGATGACGGCTTCCAAGCACTGTCCCAGCAGGGTGGTTAGAAAGCTTCTCCTCTCTACAAGCCACCCACTCCCCACAGACCTTTAAAAAGCTATTTTATATACAATATTATACTATATAAAAGCTAACATTTATATTAGGCTTCTCTTTCCCTCTGTTAGTTAAACTGAAAGCAAACCAATGGCTGAAAAAGAAACCCCAATTTTCTGAGAAAACAGAGGCAACTAACATCAGCAAAAAACATCATTCTGCATGAAAATTGTTTTGAAGTCTGGTACTGCATGACTCCACAGGCCAAGCCAAGGGTGCCTGTCCTGTCTGATAGCTGCCACCTGGGAACACTCAGTGAAAACAGAAGAGGGAAGGGAATGCCTGCAGTTTCCTCCTTCTCACAGCTGAAAGGGTGAATCTTGGCCTCGGTGAGGCCAATGGGAGTTTTGCCACAGACCTTGCAGTGTGCCAAGCTTCCAGCCTGGCAGCACCTCAACAGAGCTCAGCGTCCCCTCTGTGTCACCTTCCCCAGCTTGCATACAGCTGTGGAGCACCAGGACAGGCCGAGCAGCAGCAGCATGGCACCTGGGAGAAGCCTGGGGCACCAGGAGCAACTGCACAGCACTGTGCTGGGCACCCTGTTCACATCCGCAAAGGCACACGTCTTATATGTTCTCAGTAAGTCCTAAAGCTGGAAGAAACATGTAACTAGTGTACCTAAAAATAAAAATAAAAAAAGAAAACTGAGAAAAAAATGTTTATGAAAAAATGCAAGCAAATCTGTCACCATACACCACCACTCTGTCTTTGTATCATTTCCGTTTCTAAAATCAGACAGAGAAGTCAAGGAAATCTGAGGACGCAAGATGAAGTGGGAGCTGCCACGCCACAGCCTCTTTGGTCACCCCCTCTGAAAAAGGAAAGTCAGTGGCATAGTGATAATTGGTGAAATTACCAAGCTGGAGCCAGCACTGCCCGGGCCAGGGCCTGACAGCTGCTCACTTGACAGATGTTGGCACCGTTCTTCCCAACAAGAGACGAGGACGCTCAACTGCCAACGGATCCAGCATCCCCTCCAAAGGAGATCCTGCATACAGCTTATGGAGCAAAGTTCCTCCAAAAACGTCTCTTCTGCTGAGCCTGACGCAAACGGCACCCAAACAAAGCTGCGGGGCAGGAGAAACACTGGGTGAATGCCAAGAAAACAGAAGTGAAAGGGACTTGTTTTCCTAGCCCAGTCACAGGTTTTCCACACTGAATACAAGAGCACAGATGGTAAGAAGGGGGCTGAAAGATTTAAAGATGGCATTTCAAGTTGATGAAAGTCAGACCCAGCCCCTCAACAAACAACACAGAGTTTCAGCATGCCTGACAGACCCTCCAGATAAAACACTGCCTTTTATTTTGGAGTTAAACCAAAAAGTATGCATGTTTTCCTCTACTTCCTGAATAAAATCTTGCTTACGGTATTGTTTGAGGGTCATACTTGAAGTACGGGCCTAAGCAAAATCGTGTATGAAAGCTCCTTCCCTCCTCCCACCTTAGAATCATAGTCCAAATTGCTGCAAATAATTACTGTTTTACATCAATGAAACACTTCTTTTCCCCACAGAATTCAAAAGGCAGAGTTTTGCTGTCACAAGCCAGGGTTACTAAGAAGTCGTGTCATTACAAGAGCTCTGCTTCAAGGCTTTGACAGCCCCCGTCACCATACTGCGACCAACCATGTAAAATCTCACAGCCCGTGGGGTACCACAGTCTGGTGACACATCCCCATACAGTACTGCCACATGGCTATGCTACCAGTAAAACTGAATGAAAATGCATCCATTACACTAACCCAGCTTTTGTTTTCAGTGCCTTACCAGCACCCAGAGAGAAAATTTCCTCTTTCGCCGGCTCTGGGGCTGACCCGGGTGTGCCGCAGTAGGCATGGCTAATTGCATGTGCTGAGGATGAATCATTAACCCAGCGCTGGGGCAGGAAAGCCAGCAGTGACCAGCCTTCCCCCGCTGCTCACTCACCAGCCTGATTCTGACGGGAGAATCCTCTACAGTACTTTAAATAAAGAAATAATGAGAGATATCCACTGAGGCAGACCCGGGCCAGGGCCCCCCTGTTGCTCTATGGAAGGAGGTGACCAGTGCTGCTTCTGATGCAGAGTGCAGCTGCCACGGGCCTCCAAGCAACCTCACTCTCACAACCCTGGCACATGGGATCAGCCAGCAAAGGCTGTCCGTGGTCACCAAACTGCCAGACTAAACTTTTTTCCTCCCCACCTTGCCCTAGTAGGCTACTACATGCCAAAAACACTACTATGCAACTTCAAAAGGCATAAGACACCTGTAAGAATCACTGTCAGGAAGAGAGACACTGGAGGCATTCACAAGCCATGGAGCCCTTCGGCAACAATACTGTTCATATCAAACCCCACAGGAGGATGCACTGGGTTTGACAGAGCAGTTGGTCCATAAACATGGGAATTTTTGGTAGTTCATAAACTACAGTGAAGTTTTGCCTGGCCTATGAGCACCAAAATCTGTGTACCCTGCTACTAGACATTTTATCTTCTTGGCTTTCCTACCAGGCAGCAGAAGAATGCCTGGAAGCAGACGCCTCCTGACACACACCAACAGCATCAGCTTGACATAATGAGCAACATGAAGTCCACTTCAAGTGCATCAAACACACACAAGTCAAAACACTGCTTCCAAGCAGTCCTACCTCTGTCAGCGTGAAAGGCTTAGTAAGGCATCAATCTTATTCCAATTATCCCCACCACACGGCTGCTAAAAGCCAGTTTTTTCACCAACTTCCTTGATCGCAGGATTAAGATCCACAGATATGGGGTAGGAAGAGAAGAGTGAGAATTTCATTTCACCACTGCTGCTTCTCTCAAAATAAATAATGAATTAAAAGTTTAATCTTTCACTGAATAGCTGGCATGTTGATAGTCTTGGCAAATGACAGTCAAATTAAACATATATGAATGGTGTCACATAACGAGTCTAACCACTTATTTTTAAACTTGGAAGAGTCTGAACAATTGAAAATATCTGGGTTGGGCTTACAGAGTAATTCCACACACCCTTCTCATGCATTTAGTCTGCATAGCTGGTAGGAGTCTATGGCACTGGAAAGAGATAAGAAAACTAAAACAGAAACACAAAGAAAGGAAAACTTCCTATACTCATGGTATTCATGAGAAAATAGTATGTTGCATATTACTGGTTTTAATTTCTGCCTTGCAAAAAAAAAAGCACTGGGAAGAACTCAGTAAATAATATTAATGTAAAGATTTAGTGCTAGCATAAAAACGCTCCATAAAATAAAACATTCTGACCTCAGTCAGCAGTCTCTCCCTTCAATTTGCAAACTTATCCCCATGAACTGCTGTCAAATAGACAAGAAGTGGGCTTTCACATTTTAATTATGCACATATGCATAAAAAGAGAAATTTCCATCAATCCAAAAACATCTTCATGGTTGAAAGAAGAAAGAAGAAAGAAATAATGTTAGCAGAAGCCTTAACTCTGCCTTCATTTGTTTCTGTTTCAGCCAGCCTGAAGAAAAGCCACAGACATACACAGCCCAAACACAGCAATGTATTTCCAAGCCTTTTGCTAGGTATTTTCCATATGTGAATTACGGCTGCCAGGGGTGAGTATCTGAAGGATGGATACAGAGGCCTGCATGTCTAAGTGGAAAGGCAAGTCTTCCACCCTGACAGGCAGCAGCTGGGCTGACAGCCCTGTACAATCCCCCGAGGCGCAGTGACAGCAGCACAGGACTGGGATCAGCAGCCTCTTCCTGCTGCTCCTCTCCCCTCACTCTTCTCCTCCTCCTCACCCTTCTCTCCCACTCCACCACGGCCCCTCCACCACAGGCCACAGTCCCTTCGGGGCACTACCAGCCCTGCCATAGAGCACCTCCTGCTGCACCAGCCCCACCATTCCTTCATCGCTGTACGTCTGCCATTTCTCAGATAGGATGGGACAGTGAGGTCCCATCCATTTCTCTGCTACAGGATCCCTCTGTAACCCAAGCAGATCCCTTCATCTCTTTGAGCTCATCCAGTTTCTCCTTCTCGGGCAATACACATATTAAACCAAGGTGCTCAGACACTGTGGGAGCAGAAAGCTTAGCAAGCTGTAAACAGAGAAGATGACAGAAACAAGGTTTCTTGATGACGTGCCCAGCGCTCTACCAACAGGCCAATGTGCAGCACGTGGGCTGCAATGACTCACAAACAGCCCAAGTGGCAGGCTGTGTTTGAATAGCCTTGTGCTAGATAATTCAGTCACTGCTACAGAAAAACACAAACCGACTGTGGCAGCTGAGGCCAGCATCAGCAGCGCCACTAAAACCCACATACATGCCAAGCTCGGGAACACTATGCAGTAAAAATAATGCAAATCTCTTAGGGCCAGCTCATTTCCCTGGGAGTCTCCCAGCCCACTTTTGCTCCACGCCAAGCGTGGTATGCGCTCCATGAAACCAGACAAGTCAACTGCAAAGGCCAACAAGAAGCTTCACCTATGGCCAAGTTCCTCATTCTTAGCTCAGTGCTGCTGGATCACACACAGCCTCAGGATTTTGGCAAGAGGATACCAGTTTTACCTCAGTCCTGCAGATTTGATTGGTGTCATACCTAAAGAGTCACTATCAGCATGGAATCTCTAATTATTTCAAGAAAAATAACGTTCTTTTGCATTTTTGCCCTGATTTTTTCCTCTGTCACTCAAATCTAGCACACTCGTGCTACAGAAACGTTTTACTCTTAAGTAATCATTTATGAATACCTTCAGACAAACTTTTATTAAAACTCTGAAAGCCAAACAAATTTCCAAAACTTTCATGAATATAGAAATAAAGCAAACAACCCAAGCACCCAGCGAAATCAAATACACAAAAAGTAAGATTATAACAACAGCTCAAGAAAATGCTACTTTGATGCCAAACATTAACCCAAGGTAAACGCAACTTTCTCTTATGGTACCACAATACAGGGATGCAGGGAGAGATCCGGATAATGGCAGACAGACTCTATATGCCGTTCAAACTACGAAAGCTCATACCCATATTTTTGTTTCAAGTTTTCAATTACCTTGCTACTGAACACAGGCCAGTAAAATACGGATTATAAGCATTTAAGATACTAACTTCTCACACAGAAGAGTTGGCAGTAATGGTCTTCAAAGGAACGAGCCAAATTCTGATACACCTCCTCAGCTCAGGATCTTCAAATCCTTCACTCTGCCTTAAAAAAAGGCAACTCATAAAATAAAGTACCGTCAGTGTTAGTAATGGATCCGTATTCCTGCAGCCATGCTCACACCCTCACACTCTTTCCTGTGAGTCAGTGGAGGTCAGAGCAGCTTGAACACCACTTTCTGACTGAAGAGAGATTCCGGATCGTTTCCTACAGCCAACTGTTCATAAAAATAAGTAAAACCTCATCAAGGAGTATGCCTCTATTTAAATGGCTCACATTTATAGCTTTGCTTCTATTTTCAGAGCTTTGAAACTTGTTATGTTTCTCCTGAGAGGGATGAAAAGCAGAGGGGGAAGAAAATGTATTTATTCACATTGATGCTGCACACTTGTCTCTAGATGCTAGTGAGAATTTTCTATGAATCTTCAAAGCAGGCAGCTTTTCGGCACAGCTGTGAAACGAGAGCAGGTACAGGAGCAAAGCACGCCCAGTGAGGCGGAGGTATCGGCCGGGGGAGCTCTGCCAGCCCCGGGGCCAGCAGCAAGAGCTGGGGTGTGAGCAAGGGGAAGCAGGCAGCTGAGCTGCCTTTCCCACAGCCCGCGGCACTCTGGCACTTCAGACGGGACGCACACTCATATTCTTCCAAGCACTATTTCACCTACTGAATTCTGAGTGGTTACGATGAAGAACAAGTAGGAGAGCCAGAAGAGCCCTCTTTCCTTTGATAAAACCATGCAAATTGTGCCATCTTCAGAGAACTCACCCAGATCACAAAAGGCAAGTGGGCATCTCAGCTACCTTTACTGGACAGAGACAAGTGGGGAAAAAAGCAGACTGTCTGATTTTGCAACAGCTCTCACAGAAATAAAATTTATAAGTGGCTAATTCCCAGGGTATGCAAGTCAGCACAGTCCGTCACATTAATAGAGTAACCTTAATTTAACCAGTGAAATAATCACTCTCTGAGATCTCTTTAACACATGTTCTATTGCAGAAGTTTATTTTTGAAAGAAATTTCCGTGTCCCAAACTAACTACAGAATGCATGGCTTTTTTTTTTTTTCCCATATTCAAAAAACAATTATGCAAAATTTATTAAAGGAAATTGCATCTAATGTTTGGAAAATTAAAACTGATTCCAGTTGTCATTACAGCAACAGAGCTAAAAATTTCTACGATTACAAATGTAAATATCTAGTATTTATGAAACTATTTATACTATGTAATGATTACTTAGACAATGACAAACCAGTGGTTTATTTTTTATCATCTTATCCAAATTGTACGGCAAGCCCAACATACAACGACAGCAATGTTATTTTTCTCAGACCCAACAGCCTAGGACAGAACAGTAACAGCACACAAATCCCATCTTTGGGACAGAGAGCATCAGGAGAAAGGAGGAGAGTACGAAAGGTTTATTTGTGCAAACAAGGATCCAGCTGGGAAACAAGTAATACGAAATATGTCCTCTTTTCTGAAAACGTTCATTATTTGACATCACATATTACTACCGGACCACTCACTCTCATCACTTTACTCCTATTAATTACCAATACACTAAAAAGAGGGGGGCAACAAGGTGTCCCCTCCCTCCAAAACACAACAGCAGAGCTGTAAGAAGCATTTCATGCATGAACCACAAAATTTTGCTGTTTCACCCACACAGGAGGAATGAGTTGGAGTTCTCTGAACCTAACCTCCTACAAATATTTTCATTAGCTAATACTAGGAAACCTGTCCCTCTGCGGCTCAGCGTGCAGAAACTACTCGCTTTTAGGCTTCCAATTATTCTTGAAGAAGGGAAGTGACGCCCTAGCCAGACGTGTCGGAGAGCGGCTCAGTGCCATGCCTCCCAGCTGCAAAGAATCTGCAGAGAAACCCAGCACTGCCAGATAGCCAGCCTATCTGTGCTTTTTTTCAGTGATCTGCTGAAAGCTAATCTTCAGCATCACAAGCAAGCCACTGTGTGCAAAAAAAAAAAAGACCACTGTCTCTACTACTACTGCACATACAGTAACTATTCTACAGTATCCAATTTTGAAGCAAGAAAGGAAAGCGGAAGCAGTTATTTACAGTCAATATAATGGGATTATGCATCCAGGCACACATCCATTTCACGTTGTAGAAAATAAGAAATTCAGGAATTAAAAAAGACTCATTCTACTTTCTGACTACTTACTAGTATTTTTGTGGAAAGCTCTCACCAAAAGGAAAATGTTTAATATTCCGTGAGGCATGGCCATCCATATCCTGAGGTGGCATTTTGTTGGTTTTGTTTTTCTGTATGAATGTTTTTTCACATCAACGTACTCGTCTCTAGTTCACCTCTTGACTAAGTACCTTAAAACTCACCTTCTGCTCTGTACAGTGGCACATCCCGGCAGCGCCGATGCTCGAATTGAAGTCAACATCACAATTCCTGACTTCTCATGATCTCCCAATCTGATCACATGTACTGCCACACAAAACTAACAGAACACTCAACTTTTAACATGAGCTTTAATGAAGAGGAAATATCCATGCCCATTAATATTTTCTGTACTTAAATATACCCGGAACCAAGCTGCTCTTTCTCACTCATTACTGTTAGGTTCTGCATATAAGAAAAGCTTAAAAACTGCACTAGCAGCGGAGCTGAAAGATGGATTAATGGAAGGAAAGAGATCTGACATCTACCTGAGATTACAAATAGTGGTCTCACCAGCTACAGCAGCAGTGTGGATCAGCTTCTGATAGACTGAATTCATTTTCATTTGAGCATGAGTCAGATTCGCAGATAGAGCACCGAAGATCCTCTTGGTGTGTTGCAAAATTAGCTCAAAAAGGCAGTAAGTGTTTTTTAATAGCAATACCCAGAGATCCTTTTGCTGATGCACTGCAATCTCACTAAGAAAGCACACAGCAGGTGGAGAACATCATGTCCTGAACAGGAATAGATGCCAAAACAAGGATTCCCAGATGACAATGAATTAATGGGTAAGCAATTATCGAGAGCCAAGAAGGAATCCCACTTAAGTATGTTTACTATATATTCCGTATCATAACTTTATTCTAGAAAAGCCGCTGATGTTCTGCTATAGTTGAAGCAACCTTGGCAAAAACTGAGCCTGATTTACTTCCTCAGATCATGCTCCACATTCCCTCCCATTACCAGTCTGGTCACAGACTAAATACAGTACACAACCCAATTTAGAAATGCTCCTGAAGTTTGTGTCTCTATAGAAAGTTTGCAGTCTCTCGCTGTCACAATCTCAAGACAATCTGTACCTCTTCCTACCATTACGATCAAAATTTGTCATAGACAAAGGACAGAAAACTCCTCATCATACCTTTATAAATAGCCGTCACACAAAACTATACAGGGGTATTTTGCTTTCTCAAACAGAAAAAAAATCTTAAAAAAAGTTAATGAAAGAGTATTTGTTTACCTTATCCCAGAAGGAAATGCAACATTAGAAAATAAAACCAGAGTTTTCACACCAGTGTCACCAAGAGACATCGAATATAAAATATCCCTCCCTTCTGTTTGGTGGTAGTGGATGGTGCCCAGTGAACACATCCATGTACTTTTACCTCTAGTCGGATCAGGACTGGAAATTACACCCTCTGTAAAGTCTCTGCTTTCACCAACCTCTTCTAGCCAAATCCAAATCCTGTGTATTTTGAAGAGCTAAGACTAACAAAGCACATGACTTACCATAAGCATCAGGCCCCCTTTGAATACCTCCCTTTTTGCTCTCACCACCGTATTTCAGCACCATCCTGCAAGTTAACATCTGTATCTACCTGCCTGCTGGCACGGGGCTCAGTAGAGTAAATGGTAGGAACCTGAAACCTGAAAATCACAACCGAATTGGGGGTGAAAAAGTAGGACAGACTTCCTTTTATTATCTTGGGCGTACTACAGTGCATGTTTCTTCAAATATAAAATCCAGGCAGTTAAGCCACTTTTCTGAAATAACGTAAGAAAATGAGATGGTACATTCATGCCACTTTGCCTATATTATAATTTTTATTTTCAGGTAGCAGTATACCACATAATCTACCTGGGGAGAATTTTGCCTGAAACCACTCCAGGCAGTGGCTTAATTTCAGCTGCTGAAGTAACAGGCATCTTTCATTCATCAGCCCACAGCAACAAAAGAGAAACCATTTCCTTCAAGGGACTGGAGCCCCACTTTGTTTTTCTTGATGCTGGATTTATATTCACAGCTGATCATCAATGAATCTTTGGCTGCTGAACGACAACAGCTTCTCTGTCAGCAAAGTCACGAAAGGGAAATGACACTCCCCTCCACAAAAAAAAAAAAAGAGGGGGAAAAAAAAAAAGGAAAACATGGGAAAAAAAAAATCAGGAAAAAAAATCTGCTGGAGCCAAGCCTCAGTTTACAGTGTAAAGAAATCCCTCTGCAAGCTGGCTTCCTTTCTGAGTAGGCTTCATGTCATCACAGCATGGCAGAAACGCACAGCAGGCTTTGCTTATGCCTTGCTCCTGCCCGCTCACGCCCTCCTCTCTGAAGGAGGTTTATACACAGCAGCACCTGTGTTATCTTAGAAATACTCTGGCCAGGAATAACCCAGCACACAGCAGCAGACTGTTTACACCTGCCTGCCAAGCACAGAAGGGCATGTCACCTTGCCAGGTGGTTTTGGGTCGGCATGAAGAGTTTTTGCTCTAAAGCAGAGGAGCAGAAGTAGTGGCTGTGGAAGGGTAGGATGTGCCAGCAGATCAGCTCAGCAAAAAGAGGGGATGGAGGCTTAAGAGGAACAACCCGCTGGAGAAACACGTCAGACAAGGCAGACGTGAAAGCGCTCAAAATGTATTGGGTGTCAGGGATCCCGCATCACAGCGGACCTGTGGTGAAGTGTGTAGTGCTATGGGCATACCACCTTTAGGAAGGGAACACCTGCAGAGGCTCCCATGCCAATCAGAAGCTTGCAGCACCTTATATAGCGCATTTCTGAATACTCCTCATCACCCCCTTACTCCTTGTCCCACACCAAGCAAACCAGAACAGAACTGCACAACTCAGAGCTGGCTTAAACCCTCCCAGACGGTTTGCTCTGGGGCATGCACCTCAGTCTGCAACACCCCCATTCACAAGGATTCAAAAACCATCAGGACTCTGAATCTTTAAACCATATTTTCCAACAGCTGGATCAGCTGGAAAAATTCACTGCTATTTCCAATAACACAGGAGAAAAAAACAACAGGCAAACAAACCCCCCTCATCCTTCACTCATCCGTTACAGATGCCTACTGCATGACCAGGGTCAGCGTACAATATTATAATGAAAGGAATAAACAAACCAAAAGACACACACTGTGAGAGACTGCTCCTTCTTTCTGAGGGGAGTGTCGAACTGGGATGAATTTTGGTACTGTTACTGTGTTGTAGCTTGGCCTCAGAGCCCCAGAGCTGTGTAATTAGACAGCAGCATCCCCAGGCGGCACGATGCGAGGCAGCTCAGAAATGGGCTCCTGCACAGGATCAGCCTTCACACCATTCACATCGTACCGACTTTTGCAAAATTTACTTGTCCAAAAGACACAAACTAGTTCAATTCCTGAGCCTGGCCCTTCTCTTACAACAATAATTTGCAGAGCAGCTTTACATAAATACATTAGGCCATAAGCTATGTGAAAACGCCTCCCACCAGAAATCCAACGCAAAAGGTTTGCTGAAAACCCTGGCTGATACATACCACATTTGTACAAACAGAGCTTTCCAGGGGGTGCTATAACTTCTACCTGCGGCATTCCAGCTCCTACAGCAGCTCGGGAACCAGAGCAATGACAAAGACAGCACCAGGCCACACGCCCACGGCAGTGGCTGCACTGCTTCCCTCCCAGAGCAGGCCGCACCGATGCGGCCCCCAGGCCGTGACAGAAAGCTCCTCACAGTGACTGCATGTCAGCAGCTGCTTCCAAGGAGCAGCCTGCTTCAGCCACAGCTGCGAAGGTTACTCAGTTCGGCAGAGTATGGAGGCATACACCTGGGTAAACAGCCTAACCGCAGGCACTGCTGAGGCTCTGCCTGCACGGTCTGAGGAGGTCTGCTCCACAAACTCCTCAGCCAGCCTCACTGGCTCTCCAACACAGACAGAGCCAAGAGCTGAAGACCACAGCCTGAGGAGGAAGAGCTAGAACTCTTCAGAGCTCTTCCAGATTAGCTCCTGCAATCCCCAAACAGTTGTTTATAATTTATCATAATTAAGCATTTTCTTTTTTTTTTAAATAACCCTCCAATTTCTATTAAGATGCTGTATAGCCCAAACAGGTTTAAGATTCACATCCCTTGCAAAGCAGTGGCTACAGTCTCACAAATCACCAATTTCCACTGGAAACACCCCTGATTTACACTGATATGAACGAGCAGAGTGAAGCTTATGGGTTGGCTTCCTCCCTATACGTGCAACAAACAGCACTCTGCCACAAAGCTGCACGGGGGTGAGCTTCAGCTTTGCTATCTCCATCCCATATCGCATATGAAATTAGGAAGCTCACGCACTTATGCAAAAGAGATTAATTTAATTTTGCCAAATACAAGCTCTCTGGTCCTGAATATCTAGTTCTGTTTGCGAGGGAAATGATTTTTGTTCCTTAAGGATTCTTGAACACTGGAGATGTACCATCTTCAGCAAAGTGAGCAGCATGAAATGAAATTCTGTAATGCATACATAGTCTGACATGCAGAGACCACACAACCCATCTTCATACTTAGGCTTGATGTTAAACACTAGAAATGACAACACAGACACTACCCAAAAGCTTCAAAACATGACAGACGACAGCAGACACTCAATGCTGCCCTGATTCTGTATTTTCAACTACAGGATTTTACAGATAGCAATGCACAGGCAGACTTTTGTCTTGACTTAAAGTCGAAGTATATATATAAAAACAAAAATGCTTGGAACTGCCATCTCAAAAAACGCTCAAACAAGAAAGTACACAGTGAACTGGTTAACCTTTGTAACTGCACATAGAAACAGCTTGACTGCTCTCCAAGCATTAGTGTCACCCTGAAGAATCATCTTTACTAGTGAAAAAGGCTCCTGGTAAATCACTGTATGATGGACATACAGAATATTTTTAAAGAAATTAGTTACATGAAAAAAAAAAAAGGCTATTAGCTGCTGTTGGCCTGGTGGTCACACCAAACCGCCCAGCTACCTCTCTTCTCCACCCCACCTGCTGCACAACAGACAGTGTATTCATGCAGCTCGGCAGCTCTGCCGCAGAACATTCTGAATCCCCATCAGAATGGGGAGTATTGTCTTGAGGATTTACACCAAGCTGCTCTCTTACTCTCTTTTTCCATTAAGGCTAAATTGCAGTCATGCGTACAGAGATGGAAAAGCAATTCCTCTCCAAAAGGCGGTTAAAGGATCATACTCCTTAATTTCCCTGTAAAAGAGCTACTGGACAGAATTTTTTTTTCTCCAAAATAAAACCACCCCCATGCATATACTTGGAATCGAGTAATACTCCATGTTCTTCACACATAGATTATTCTACTGCATGACATAGAAAGGGTCGTTTGAAAGGTTCTTCGTCTGTTCCAGAACAGGAATGCCTTGAATGGAGCCCCAGCCCTCTGAAACAGCTGAGAGGCTTAGGTCTCGCAAGAGGACTCCTGTCAGAATAACCTTTACAGCATATAGAGCCTTCCCTGACACCATCATCAAAAACCTCCCTGCCTGCCCCAAAGCCTGAACCTTCTCCTGACCTTCACTCAGCTCCTGGCGCTGAAGTGGAAACAGCAGAGGAGGAGAGCTGACCAGGACACAGCACCTTCACACGTTGCTGCCGTGGGCACAGTATGCCAGGGCAGGGGCGTGGAGGAGTGGGCTGCAGCTAGGGACACTGAAAATTCGGGTACATTTCAAAAATGAATCAGCAAGAGAATTAGAGCAAGTAAAGCCTCGTCTCCCAAATAAATAGCACTTCTCTGACAACTCTCTTGATTTATTATTTCCTCCTGATATTTTAGTGGTTCTGATTCCCTTGCTTGGCTACCACCTCACGCCCATCACTTATTTGTTAGTCAGTGTTCAGTCATGATTAAGGGTCTAGATTTAGTCACCATCTGACCTACCGCCAGTCAATGGTCGATATCTATTCATGATCATGATGAAGACAATATAATTACAGGATTAATAATGGTGCTCTTTATAACGTTACATGCTTTTCCATTGGTCTTTTAGTATTTTTTACTTTATTTTGTAACTAAAATGCTGCTGGCAACCTCCTTGCATTTGCAGCCACATAAAAATCTCTCATGCCTGAATAGAAAACCCTGCCCAACCATAAGCCTGTCCCGTCAACGCAAGGACAAGCAGTGCTCCGGGTGCCGGGCACCGCACAGCTCCCTGCCGCAGCCCGCACACCCACGCCACATGCATCCCGGGAAGATCATTTCCCAGCAGACATTTGCGGACGCGTTACTAACGATCCAGCTGCTAATTTAGCATCTGCTCATGTTCTCAGGTTACCGGCGGGTGCCTCCCCGCCCCAGCAGCCTGCTCTGAATGGGTAGTACTCACGCACGGCTTTGCCTATCTAAAATACAGGGGTATATTTAGAAACAGCCAGCGACTTCACACGGAAAGGCGGTGGCACGCTTCAGATTAAGTAGGTAAATAAAACCCAGTCAAAAGTAACAAAAAGCTAACTTTTCAAGACAAGGTCTTCTACATTCAGCCATTTCAAGGAAGACCAGAAGGAGGGAAAAACTTTGTATATTGCAACTTAATCTAGGGAAAAAATATTTCTTCTCCCGCACCCTTTCTCTAAAAAGTGACTTGCTGCAGTTTATTTGAAGTACAGTTTCTTCATGATGAGACTAAAACATGCAAGATATGCCACACATTTACTGTATAAAGTGAAAAATCTCCCATTACCACAAGAACATTTTTGTTAGATCTGCATTCAGATATTAAAACATTACCTTAAACTCAGCTGGAAATGAAACTGCCACCAGGAAAGCTCTGAGCTTTCATTTCAGGCTATATCAGTTTTGTAGATGAAAAGACCTCTGCTCTTTGTATATCATGTGTCTTAACTTCATGACTGGAACCGAACACCATGGCTTATATACTAGTCTCATGAAGTTACAAAACATTCACTTGTTTTGATTATTAAGTTTTGTGACAAAGTGAAAAAAAATTAATGCCCTGAAGTACTAAACCACTGTAACTCTATTTGTTCTGAATTTGTACATTGAAACTGAACCACTTTGTGACAAAAAAAAACAACGCAACAAAGCAGTAAATGCTACTTAAAAAGGAAAACATTTTTCACTACAGAACATAAGTGCGTTATTACCCAGTCAGTTCTCTCATTTGAACTGGAACACCCTTCCAGTAGAATACACGTATTTACGCAAGCTGTAATGATGACAGCACGTGATGAATTACAGGCTGATTTAAACACGGGGGCATATTCAGACATAATAAAGGAGTCGATGCCAATATTTAGATCTGTAACCAGAGGACATATGGCTTCTTATCAATTTTATGTAATTGAAAAGGTGTGTATCAGAATACACCCAGGTTGTTTAAGCTGGGAAAGAGCTGGAAGCAGCCTAAATGAGAAGACATTTTTCCCCTGTTTTTCTGCAGGACACAAACCCCTGGTTAGGCAAGATCAGCACAAAGAGTTGAAAAACGTCAAGAAAGAGGACAAGAGGCAGCTTAAGAAAAGCAATTCACACAGCAGTGCACTTCTGTACGCTCACTGCCGTGTTCCGCATGCCCAGCCGGCCCTCACGGGTTCCGAAGGCCGTGGGACCTCCCGGCCCCATGCCAGCAGGGCGGGAGCCATTTGGGCCACCAAAGGTTGGGCAAGTCACTGCCTGAGCAGCAGCTCTGCCACAAGTGCTGGCTTGCAGAGGGGACCTGAGGGACCAGGGAGCAGGAGATGCAGCAGCCAGGACACAAGCAGGGACGGTGAGGGTTCCTTCCAGATCTTTTAAATCCCAGCCCCCGAGCAGCAGTAACTTTACTCCAGCTGCAAATTTAAGGATGCAGCTCTCTTCTGCCACACCACAAAATTAGAAACTTGCAAGAGACAATTTACAGAAGAGGCTAGAAAGAATAAACTTCACTATCAAGGGGAAAAAAGTTTTCTTCAAGTTTTTTCTCTATTTATTCTTAAAACCACAAAGACCCAAACTCCACCACTGCTGAAACCTGCATGTACCATTGGCCCTGCCCAAGACATTGCCCACACAAAAGTCTACCAGACTTGTCTCACAGACACAAAGCTATGCAGAATTTCAGGTAATCTAGGACACTGCATCAAATGTCTACGTGGCTACCATGCAGCAGTAAAAGTGGGTATCCCTTGGCTCTTGCCTTCCACATACATTTTGAGGAATATAAGCCACTTCTCAAATTTTATTTCAACTCATACTACTGTTTCCCTCCTCAAATAAGAGGAACGGCATCAGAGAGCACTTCGTTTGCCCAGGTTCAGTGAATTTTACCATCTGTAGCTTGTAGAGTCTTTCAGAGGATCATCTTCATAAATCCATCTAGGACTCGATGTTTGTCAGATGTAAATGGACGCCAGACCAATTCCAGAAGGACCGTCACAGCCACACGGTTCTGCAGGCATACTGGCTCCAGAAGGAAGGTTCTCCACCAGAGCGTTTCCTTTCAGTATTACTCAACACACATTACACAGAGTTTAATCTTCTATCTGCAACTCCATGTGAAACAAACACAATTCATTATTCAGAGATAAGCTAAAATTTTCAAAGAATCCTAAAATAGTTACACACTTGCTTTTAAATGTCCAGAGAGCCTACCAAACCAGTACGATCAAGGAGCATACCTCCTTGTAAGAGCAGCAAGCCAGCTCAGTGCCAGGCACTCATTCACCTATGCTGCCCTGCAGCACAAAATCTCACTGAGACCACCTGCACGCTGTGCAGGAAGCACCTGTATATTCTCATCCTTCCTCACACACAAAACAGCTCAGAAGAGAGAAATCATCCACTTCCAAAACAGGCCCCATGTGGACTTCTCAATGGCTGTTTAATTAGGAAGAACTGAGGCATTTTTGTTATGGTACACACCACAGACACTACAGAAGTTACGTGAAGTCTCCATTCTGCTTCTTGAGCTTTATACAAACATTTATCTGTCTGCTAGAAAATAAGACTATACTATTTTTAGTATCAGCTGCATCAGTACAGTACAGTTGATTACCATTACACTAACTGGTTTCCCTTCCTTTACAGAGTGGTGGTATCCTCGGCAAAAGGAAAAAGTAGCACAGAAAACTAAGAAAAGTCAAGACAGTTTTAAGCTTTTAACCTTAAATAACGCTTAGTGAAAGCAGTTTAATGCAGGAAAACCCCTGCTGCTGATTTGAGGTTTTGTCTTAATATAAATAATGCTAATGAAAGATTTATAGATATTTGAATACTGCTGCACACATACAGCCAGGTGCTAAACAGAGCATGAGGGGTTTGTCTGCAATTTGAGCTTCCACATTATGTTTTTCCAAGTAACTCTGCCTACTCCTTCCTGGCCAAGCTGAGAAGAGAAATTCAGTCCCCATGCTAGCGGCATGTTCATTCCCATCTGCTCAGGATAAAGGAACAGCACGAGCGCAGATCATTCCTCCAAGATTAATGAGAAGTCTGAAGTACCAAAGATAACATACAGAAGAGGAGCAATAGAGAATATTGCCCCTTTCGAAGTGTTTGGGCCACTCTGCCGGGTTTGCCTGCAGCAGAGGTTGGCAGGCAGAGGTCATTGCGAGCTGCGTGGCGTTCACATTGGGCAGGCAAGCTCTGCATGCAGAGACCACTGACATGAGCACAGTTCTGTCTGTTTTATCTACTGCACAGAGTTGTTTATCCTGTAATCACAAAGGTAGGCGGGAATTTACATTTGAAAAGATTGACTGAAAGCTGTTCTTACATCTGTTGCTTTTAAAGAAAAGTTCATTTTCACACAAAATATCTTAGTGCTGCTAATTTATTTCCACGTAAAATATAGGTAGTTTAAGACTTACCAGTTCAATACTACATCTAATTTAAAAAAAAAAAAAAAAGAAAAGAAAAGAAAAAAGAAAAAAGAAATTATTCTCAGGTAGCAAATTAGTAATATAAATAGTTGGCAACGCGCTGCAAGCAATATTTCTTTCCAAGTAACTGCTTATGAAAATGAAGCAGAATGGGGAATTTACGGTGCTTTTCATGGCAAGAAACCCAAGGTATCTGTATAAACAGGTTTTATACTTCAGGCAATCTTATATTTGTAAAACACTTTCCCATAGACTTGGATCTCATTTCTAATAGGAGAAAGTATGGCATTTAACCACTTGAACGCAAAGGGATTTCATTCCAAAATAACTATGGCTAATTTGAGAATACACAATAATAAACAATAAACCATGATATGGACGAGCAGTGGTCTTAAGTTCAGCTGGTGCAACATCACAAGCTGTGGGCTTCTTTTAAAAAACAACAACAAAACCCCACAACACTACCCTGTCCTGTAAAAAGAGTGAGAACAGAAACAACTGACCTCTTTACCCTCAACCAAGATGAGCAATCTATCGTTAGCGTCCAAAAGGTCCTTAGCTGTAAAATACCAGTGGAAACACGGCACTTTGAAGTTTACAATCATACAAATAATGAAAAGCATCCACAGGTGGAGAATATGGGGGAATATAGGCACGGAACTCACCTATTCACGCACACGGCCTTTTATAATGAGCACCTGAGTTCTGCTAGTTCAATACAAATACAAACCAGAGCCCTGGTAAAGAGAGATGGGCAGTGAGCACCCACAGCCAGACTCAATGTGTACGAGCGACCTGCTGCTGTTCTTTCTCCCACATCTGTGGCAAAGCAGCAGATGCAGGGATTTCAGCTCCTCTGACGTGCACTGAGACAACAGGAACATGGATGTGCCCTCTTCTCCACACTAAGAGGCTCTTACAAACTCAAGCTGCTGCAGAGCAGCTGACCAAAGCCCCATTATTGGATACTGCATTAAACAATGAACCAGCACTGCTTGATTTCCTGGCAAGTGCAAGCAGACTCACTCCCTCTGTCCCAACAGAGCCCAACAAACCAGAGGCACGGATTGACTCTGTCCAGCCCCTACTGCTCTCAATACACTATTATACTGTACAATATTATACTGACAACCTCAAAAAAAAAAAATAAAAAAAAAAGCCCCTGGTGTGTCTTATGTAAGGTTGGAGGAAAATAATTCTTTTAAAAAATAGAAAGAAATAATGTAGTTGGGGGTGGGGGAGGGCAGAAGACCTTGCTTCTTGATCCTTTCATCAAGAGCTAAAACCACTGAGATGCTGTTTATTTACCGCAAAACAGAACTAGTAAAAGTAAAGAAACAAAACCCACGGATATGTCGTTATTTCTAAAAATACACAATTTGTCTTCTTCAGAAAGAAGAATTCTTCAAAGGTATAATAAATTTTCCTTAGAAGAGTAATTTTTCCTGAGAGCTCTGAGGTTGAGCACTGGGTAAATACCAGTTGCAGAGTAACCGCCTTTTCAAGACAGTATTCTCTTGTTTCTTACAAATCCAAGCAAGAGCTGGAAGGAAAATATAGTTAACTGTATTAACTGCTTAAAAGCTATGAAGAAAAGCAACTTTACTTTCATCATGAAATTGCTTAATCATCCATATACAGTTCCAGGTCCGTGCTTGGACAGTCTCTTTGTAAGTAGTTCCATGCAGGTGGTACAATCTGCAAAACTTGAAGGGAGAAGATAAACCAACTCAACTTAGAAGTGCAGTTTAACTTTTTATCCTCCTAAGCACACAACAATTTGTAAAATCCACAAATATCTTAATTTAAATTACTGCTTTGTAATTACTCATGTAAAAGGCAAGGCATAGCTATTGCCTTTTTTCGTTTCTTTTCTATTTTCTGTTTGATGCTGGACTCTATCCATCACATGTAGATTTGTCTTAAAATAGAAAAGCTAGGTTTGTTAATAAGGAAGCAACATCACGTTAACGTACATTCAGGAATAACAGACTTGACATGACGATAGGGTTCTTCAACTTACTAATTTAAGGGTAGAATTAAAAATATATCCTAGTCTTAAATTAAAGCTTCATCTTAAGGCTGTATTAAATTCTCAGATGATGCCTAGGCCAACCCCAGCCTGTGCGGCCTTGGGGATGCCCAAGAAGCACACAGCCCAACTCGGGAGGACACACAGCTCCCTGGGCTGCAGGAAGGGCTCAGGACAGGAACTGGTCCCAGCTTGTCTCCCTCCCAACAAGAAGCCACCCAGGGAACCACAGAGTAAAGCAGTCCTTAAGGAGCGGCGAAGCAACCGTGAGAAGACTGCGTGTCTCAAAAAGCACAAGGCTGCGCACACCAGGCACCAAAGCATTATTTCTGCACGCTGTTAGGTGACCAAGTGACTCTCCAGTACAGCACAGGCAGGGAAACAGAGGTAATTAAAGACAAGCAAAATAAATAATTTCGCTGATTACAACACCAGCAGTGTAGCAACATGATCTGACCTAGCTGTAACTGTATGTAATGAATTTGTAGAATCAGCCTTGGGAAGACCTGAACATATCACCGTACCAGGACTTTAATCACGCCAAAAGCCAACGCTTGGTATCCTTCCCAAGGAGAAAGTCTCTGTAACAGAGATTTGTCAGCACTGCCCGATGTGCTCGTCAGAAGGCACTGCGAGCAGCGTGACCCAGCCCTGAACGGAGAAACAGCGCCGATCCTGAAACATGAGACGTATCCCCTGAGAAACCAGGAGTAATTTCTTTGGTATTTGTGAAAGTGTAGGTTTGGCACCAAGAGAAGATACTCAAAAATATATACATACATATATATAATGTATATATATATTTTAAAAAAGCAGAAATATGGAGTCAGACCAAGATATTTATTATTCCCTTATCACCATCCAGAAGCATTGCCACGCTGTTCAGAAATACGGCACTGCAGCAAGATATAAGAACAGATACAAGAAGAGCACTGGAGAGAAAAGTTGGATGAAACTGTGTATTGATTTTGGAGACTCCCTTTGTGGAACTCGCAGGCAAAACCAGAATGGAAAACACATGTCCTGTGTGCAGCAAGAGCAGACATGCTGCCCTTGGTGTATTTGTCTAGGTGGTATTTTTGCTGTGTATGCACAAAATTCACCTCAAACAACAAAAAGAAATAATAAAATAAATATTTTTTACAAAAGAAAGAAAGGCCACTTAAGCACAGAAATAGGAACACATACACACACAAAAAAGAAATAATTGTTTTATTCCAATAATAACTTTGAGTTTTTAGTGTCTTTTTAGAACATATTTAGGAAAAAAAAAAAGCTGCAAAATAACTCTACACAACCTACATGGAAAATAAAAGAGTCATTAGTATTTTAAAGGGTTTTGAATAGAATTTGCTATTTTCTCTTACATCAGAAAGAAGCTGCCACAGCTCCCAACAGACCTCAGGGGAAGAGCACAGGAGCTTTCCCACTGTGGTACATGTGGGGCAGGAAGAGAGAAATGTAATTTCAAAGCCACAGCCATGCAGACAACATAAAACTGAGCTCTTTGCAGCTTTGGAGAAGTCAGCTTTGACTGAGCTGTTCCTACACCTGGCGGCTCTTTCACAGACAGCACGATAAGGACGACACGCTCCTCCTCGTGTCACCATTACGGTCTCCCAACACCAGCTAGCGTAAGTGCGGAGGAGAAACCCATCAGTCTCACCCTGAAACAAAAAGCTGCCTTTTCAGAGGAAACAAAAGATGATATGCAACCAATATAAAACAGTTGCACACCATGCTACTGTAGATGGTAGCATACATGCTTACTAAAACAACATTTGAAAATTGAGAAAGTGTCTCACCAACCATCAATGTTACCCATTTTAAATCTCTGTGTAGTTGTGCAGTCTACAAGAAATGTCATTAAGTGTTGCTACCGGAAAAATAATAGAGTTCCACTCTGCTGGCTCAACTTGACCATGAAGTTTCAGTAACAGCTGATTGGCTCAGCGTGCATTTATGTAAATAAAACCCAACACACAGCGATGGAAAACAGGTATGGTGAATGGAGAATGGCACTGCGTATTAGTCGTCCTTACTGAAAACAGGAAGGAACGCTTATCTGATTAAGTACTTCTGGATTGGTATTTGCTGTACAACTTTACAGTACGTCTAAATTTAAAACACTGATAACCTAAAATGTAATTTTTGCGCTCAGGCTCCATGCCAGTGGTGTGACTTTGCATCTCATCTGTTTATTTTGTTGGGTAAGGGAAGTTTTAACTGCTAGCACCACAGAACCAGCATAGCTCAGAAGACTGCATTTTCTTTCAGCCTTGGCATCATTGCTAGGGCTTGCTGCAGAAACACTGATTTCAACACAACAGCTTCAGGAATACCACAAGGCTTATATTTCTTTGGCATCTTGCTCAAAGAGGTAGGGACTTTCTTTTGGGTGGTCCTGGCAATCTTGTATATCAACAGTTAATGCAGGTTTAAATCTTCACCCCTCCCATGTGCAGCACATCCCTGTATGTAGCTATCTGTAAGCTACTTCCCAAACGGTCTGGCTGCTGATCACTTAGGAGAGAGACTCTCCATCACATCTTATCACACAATCACAGAATTCTTAGAGTTGGAAGGGACCTTTAAAGGTCATCTAGTCCAATTTTCCTGCAATGTACAGGGACACCTAAAGCTAGATCAGGTTGCTCAGAGCCCCATCCATCCTGACCTTGGATGTCTCCAGGGATGGGGCATTTACCACCTCCCTGGGCAACCTGTTCCAGTGCTTCACCACCCTTATCGTAAAAAACTTTTTCCTTATATCCAACCTAAATCTCCTCTCTTTTGTCAGGCCATGCCATTTTACATACACCACCATAACACAGAGAAACTCACAGACCAGCCTTCTATCTTACGCACAGTTCAACCACCTTTAATAAAACAGGCACTGGAGAATGCAGAACGTAACCCAGAACTGCAGTCTGTCTGCTCCACCTCTGGTGAGCACCTCGCACCCAGCCTGCACCAAGCTCCCACTTCATCTGCTTGTCTCCTGCCTGCTACAATGCTGCTCATTGCTTAAGAAAAAAAAAATTAATCGATGTTGCATCATTTTTTGACTATCACAGAAAGCTTTATGACCCAAGTGCCATCACTGGTACAATCGCAGGAGACTGCTGACTCTTCCCATGCAATCCATTGCAAGGAACGTGTGAAACACAGCTGAACACCATACTGAACTTACTGTATCAGTAGTGAGAAATAATTTTTTTTTTTGTCTAATATACCCTTCCAATCTGGAAACTCTACTGATAAGAAAGGAATATCAAGACCACTTTGGATCTGTCTTTTTTTCCCTCCCATCTCTGATGACAGCTGCACAAACGCTCAGTACCTCAGGCAGCTTGTCAGCTGGGGGAATAATGCAACCTAAAAGCCTTCTGGGCAAAGGTTCTAAAAGCATGCGTCGGGCACCGCGTGCAACAGCAATCCCGGCACTGCCCCGCCACGCAACCTCTGACTCACTCCTTGGCACATCACTGGCATTGTCATGTTGAAACTATGACAATAATACACTATTCCCAGGATCCCTTATTTAATGATAAGCAGACCAGCTCATGGGGCAACTGATAGCTCTGGAAACACCCTATACATTAAGAACATTAGCATGTGCTGTAATATCCACTATCTGGAAATGCAGCTACTCCTAAAAGATCCTTAAGTCACAGCTTTTGGTGGAAACACAGACTTTAAGCCTTTTTCCATTCCCAACTTCTAATGCAGGAGCTGGCTTAGCTCACTAAGCAAAAATAAATTTCTAAAGACCCTTCAATCTCTTAGAAAGAAGCATTAAAGTGTGAAAGCTGTCAATTTTCACGGAAATCACAATGCCAAAGCACCACAAAAAGCTGCAGTACACAGAACACAGTCATTGCCAGAAAATCAAGCGTTTGCTGATGCTGAGAGTAGCTAAAAGCCGAGCACAGGGGAATGCTTGTTCGGGCTCTGAATTGTGATTCAGGAGACGTGAGTCGCTTCCCCAGCTCTGCCACGGGACTCCTGGCAGCTTCTGAGCAAGCCATGTAAGCGTGGTCACACGTTTGCCTGTGTAAAATGGACTCCTCAAGTCCATATATTTGAAGAATGTTGTTAAGAAGTCTTCATAAATGCGTCTAAGATAATTCAAGTCCATGGCAATAGGAGACTCAATGCATACTTAAAGCACAATAGATGTTAAAGACTACGTGCACACATTCAAAAAAAGTCCCATTCCTTTGAAAGCAAAAAAAAATCCCTTCGTTTTTGGCCACACTTACAGCTGTGCAGTGATCTCAGCTACTGGGCAAAAAACAATACATGACTTCTCTAGCAGGATTAACTACACACAAAGCAGCCATGTATTTATCAAACTGACTTCCAAATAAATCAAGAAGTTGCTTTTATCCGTAACAGTATCATCTAAAACTGCACACCTGAGAATGGTCTAAATTGTGAGCAACTCCCCTCTCCCCAGCTTTACCTTCTGCAGCATCCTGGAAAGTCACTGTGATTGGTGCAGCTTGCGGTAAAATCTGTCCCAGCAAAATGTAGTGCTACCACTGCTAAGCAAAGAAGTGCTTTTATAAAGACAAGAAATGTGACCGGGATGTAAAGTTACAGAAGCAAAAGCTGCAGAAAAATGAAACTAGAATTACAGGAAAAAAGACATGAAGAAAAAATGAGACAGGAGACAGTAAGAGAAGAGAAGGTTCAATTTCATCCAACACTGGCAGCAGTGGCATAAAAGAGCAAGGTAAAAAAATACAGATATCCATGTGAAAGAAAATAATGAATCAATTATGAGATGGGGAGAGTGAAAACAAACCCTGAGCATTCTAGACAGACCAGAAATGACAGACTTTAAGAAGACATCTATTTCATCTCTTCACTCGAGTATAAGACTAGCAGACTTCTAAAAGAAAGGGGAAAAAACTGAAGAATGATAGGAGAAATGGGAAACTGGAATTCCAAAAGAACAGCTGTCAGGACTGCACAGCACTGCATTTATCTCACACTTTTGCTTATTCTCACAATTAGCTTGCTTATCTGCAGCAATCCCGAGATACCACTCGTGACTGAAAATACATGTGTTTTGCAGGTCCATAGCCATGTCCACACAGAGGTGCAAAATACAGAAAACCCCATCCTATCTCATTTTACATAATGACAATCATAATTCTTCTGTTATTGTTACCTGAGCTTGTTTTTTTTGTTTGTTTTTTAATGTGACCTATCTCCACCAACACAAAAAGAAGTAATTAGGATCTGAACTACCTGTGAGAGGAGGACAGGGCTAACCCTGGCAGTGGTACCAAAACCATACATGCACATAAGAATACCATCTGAATCCTCTGAGAGAGGTGTCCGTACAAACCAGAACACAACAGGAAGGACAATGCCAAAAGCACCAGTGTCAGCCTTGCAGCTGGCCAGCCTGGGAACTGCCAACACAAGACCCACACCGCTGCCCTCCATTCCTGCTGTGCTGCCCACGATGACATGCAGCCATCATCCTCTGCCATCCAGCACTCTGCACACTGCACAAACATCTCTCATAAACACAAGGCAGGTGAAATATTAAGTTGGAAAACTGGGCAATTTTCAAGATTAATTACATTGTTATTTCTGTATACCTAAAATTTTATACTATCTGAAGGTGAGATACCGTTTGGCGGAAGATATGCTGACATTTGCATTAGCATTACGAGGACAGTAGTTCTCTGCAGGCTTGTCCCTACAATGATTAGAACTAATCTGCTAAATATTGGGTTTATTTAAAAAAAAAAAATTAAAGGTGGATGTACAAT
Source organism: Penelope pileata (assembly GCA_013396635.1). Lineage (NCBI taxonomy): Eukaryota > Metazoa > Chordata > Aves > Galliformes > Cracidae > Penelope > Penelope pileata. The sequence continues at coordinate 457,285 of WBMW01006034.1, forward strand.
TTCACCAATTAACTTGCTTAACTATGTAAAGCAGGTAGAGAATAAAAGGAAAGTTTTCCACAAGTTCAGACGTGTGACTTTTGCTTTATCCCAGGGTTTGCTTTTCCAAGTTCTGCTCGTAAACGTCACTGATGTTTCGCAGCCTTTATCTGACTTACACGGTCACTTGAGTCCAGTAGATAAATCACTGCGAAGCAGGTGTGCTAGCATGTGCCTGTATTTGTGATAAGACCCTGTCAGGCAGGGAAGGAAGCTGAAGCACAAGAAGTAAAGGTCCTATTCAAAGAAAGCACTGGTACCTCAGTTAACAGGGACACTTCTCCCACCCCTGCTGAAGGCTACAGAGGAGCCCCTCTGTGCTTGGGAATCATGGCACGGAGAAGCACCCACACACCGTGGGCTTCAGCGGGAGATGACAACGCCTGCACTCGCAGGGGACAAAGCTCTGCCCTTTCAAGAGCTGATACTGTGTGTCTCCATTTTAGGCTCAAGCCCTCTACACCACTTAGGACCAACGTATGCCAATTTTGCCATGTTACAGTCAATAGAGTCACAAGTCAGACGTTCAGGGGACCCAGACAGAGAGGTCTGTCTCTGCTCCCTACCGAAACCAGGGCAGCTGCAGGCACCAAGGCAGCAGGGCTCAAACAAGTGCCTTGCCCTCTTCCAGCACCTGCTGCCATTGCCCGACTACAGAACAAATCCTACTTTCTGGCAATAGTATTCATTGTCTTAAATTCAACTTCAGAACCTAAAATAAGTGTTAATTAAGTAAGGCATTATGAATTTGATAAAGCTTTACAAAACCAATGCCCAGCCATTAGCAGAAATGAAACACTTCATACTTAAGTACGCAATTATTCTTGAAACTGAGGACGAGGAAAAATCCTGCAGCACTGACACAGACTTCATTTTTTCCCTTTGCCATTTAAGACAAAAGAAAAAACCCAACAGTATCCTACTTTTAAATGTGCAGCTCCCAAGCAGCTGTGCCACAAGATGCATGCAGCCCACCTCTCTGTGCAGAGCACGCAGCAGAGCTGCTGGGCTCTACCCAACCATACATTAAACTAGTTCACCGTTCAACAAGCGAAACTCTTAACATTACTGTTAATGATTTACGTAGAGACAAAACGGCTCTGCCTAAATTTCGTTAAAAATTATAAAGCTGAGGTCATTTTAACCTCTTGCTTTCAGAACTGCCAGCTAACCCAATCAACACGCTGGAAATGTATACTGCGTTCCTGTTGCGGCAGAAGAAATGCTCTTCTGCCACAGCCACCTAAAAACCAGTGTTCCCAGACAAGTTCCACAGATGCCGCAGACATGTGGATTGCTATGGGCAGCGACATGGACAGACAAAGCTGTCCTCCCGCCCCATTTTCGCGGTCCTAGCCAATTTCCTCACGGAATGAATAAAAACTAATCGGGAAGTAAACATCCATCAGTTTCCACGACTGATGCTGGAAATTCAGGGAATTACGCACTGCTCAGTGAAATCCATGGCTAACAGCACGGGCACATCCAGGCTGAGACCTCCCAGCTTCCAAGGCAAAGCAGGAGGGTTCGAGCACTTAAATGAGCGCAGACAGGGCAGACGGGCAGTCCTTGGGAGCGTACAGGACAGCTCTGCCACCAGCACGGTGCTGTACAATGTCCCAAGCGCAGAGTAACCTTAGGACTAGATTCTGCTCCCTAGGCTATGCTGGGAGTGATCTGACTGACGTTAACACAGTTACTGCAACTTCTGGGATCTGTCTCTTGTCATGGAACCAGCCCCATGCCCATGGGGACGAAGCTGGCTGCTTGGGAGCTTGATCCCTTATATTCCAGAGCCCTGAGATGCACTCAACAAGCTTTCTCGTTCCAAATTCGAATGAAACTTCGGCTACCTATCAAACAGGACAGAATTTGAATCAGCATGACACAGAGAGGAGCGCTTCTTATTCTTCAAAGCACACGCATAAAGCTAGCAGTCTTGCTCTCCTCCCCATTGGGATTTTTGCAAATAGCTCCTCTTTCAATCAAACACAGCAGAGCCACAGGATACCGACTACTTTTCATTTAGTTAAAAGGTCACAATCACTTAGACTGAAAAAAAAACCTAAACAAACAAACAAAAACCCCAAGCCACAGTGTCCTCCCACGCGCAGACACACTACACATGCAGTTTTCCTGCTGCAGCACCATTGCTGGCATCTTCTCTTCCCCCACTGTCCCCTGCTCTGACTTTGAGTCCTACTACGGGACTACACACCGCCAGACTTCCCATCAAACACACGAACTATGGGAATTAAAGGCAAAAAAGCTGCTTTAGCCCTCTACCATGTACTTTTAAGTTGTTCTCTATTTAGCTGAAAGTGACCTTAGGACACAAATACTGGAACTAAGACCAAAAAAGGCTCTGGGACCAACCGAAGCCCCCAGCACGCAGCACAGGCAGCGCGCAGCGGAGCAGTCCATTGCCGCTCGCCCCGCTCCCGCCCGACAGACGCGATCACCCGTGGCTTCGCCCAGCACCGGGCGGACCGACCCACGCCCCCCCCACAGCCCCACACCCGCCCCCGGGGCCGGGCGCGAGGCCGCGGGGCCCGGAGCGCTCACCCGGCCCGGTGGCGGCAGCGGGCGCGGGCCGGGCGGCNGGCGGGGAGGGGAGCGGCCCCGGGGGGCGGCGGGACGCCCGCTCCCCTCTCAGCGGCCCATGCGGGGGCGGAGGCGCCGCGGAGCCGTTTCCATGTGACCGCCCGGGACAAACACAAACACGGCCGCCCCCGCCGCCCCCGCACCGGGCGGGCACCGGGGCCTCTGCGGGGTGTCTGAGCCCGGGGACGCGCCCGTCCCTCAGCCGCTGGCAGCGGGCTGTCCAGCCCCCGCCTGCGGGGGCACCTCCGCGTCCCCCAGCAGAGATCTGTTCCCCTGTGCACGAAGGGAAGGTCGTAGCCGGGGGCAGGCGGGCCGGCTTGTGTTACCGCGGGATGTGCTCGCTGTCCGCTCCGCTCCGCTCTGGGCACCCGGGCGCCCCGCAGGCACGTCAGGAGTTACCCTGCCCCTCTCCAGAGCTCTCTGCTCGCTTCCCCCTGCTCCCTGCGCCGTGGGAGCAGGTAGGCCAGGGCACCGCCAGGGCTGGGAGCGGGAGACAGCAGGAGCAGGCAGGGGACAGGAGGAGCCGGCAGGGGACAGCAACAGGGAGAAACTCCATGGAGGGGCTGAGGGAAGAGATGCTGCTGCCTGGCTTTCCCTTCACAGTGAGCTGCCTTCACCCTTCTTCTCTCACTTGGACAGCCTGAGGGCTCCCCTCAGATCCCGGCTGAGCAGCAGAAGTTGAGAATGCTGCTTTCTGTTTCGTCTTCCCCATCGGTATCATAGGCAGAGAGCCTGAGGGTGAGGCAGGCAGGTGAGGAGAGAAACCAACACACAAGCATGCAGCAACAGCAGAGTTACTGATCTCTGGTTTCCCTGTTAACGTGGGTGAAAGTTGATGGAGCCATCACAACTCCCTAATTGTCCCTGTCCATCTGAGCCACATGCCGCAGTAATTAGCCATATGTATGTTTGTAATTTGTGCCCTTATGAAAATAAGTGGGCTAGCCTGCACACTGCACTTTGCAAGGGTCTCTCGGATGCAGAGTCTGCACGCTATCACTTGCCGTAGCCCCAGGAACGAATGGCGATCTACTAAACCCCAGACCCTCAATTTCACAGGTCATCATGTATTTAGTACATTTTTAATCTCCCTTTTTCACTCCTACATCTAAATGATCACTTTCCTACCCTAGAACACATGCTGATGCTGCATGAGCACAAAAGCTGTGCAGAACCCCCCAGACCTTCCCGTCCCAACAGCAAACTGCACAGCTCCGCTTGTTCCAGGAACCTGCGAGAGCTTCCCATGTCTCACTGTGCTGCACTGCACCCAAGGAAGGTTTGCTCACCCTGCACCCACCCACTTTTCCCTCATCCCTTCCCAGCTCTCACGCCTGCCTGTGCGCCTGGTGCCATGCTCACTGCTCCTGCTGCTGTTGGCAGAGCAGCACCCTCATTGTCTTCTCCCCCGCTTGTGGTCCTGTTGCTGTTCCAGTGCCTCTCACCCTTTCCTCTTGGCTTCACCATTTCACGTTAGTTCGTTCTGTAGCAGCATCGTCTAAATGTTTTCTGTGAGGTGGCATTTTCTCTTCCAAGCCCTATAAAATAGCGTTCTTTCTGGGAGTATATAAAGGCTGTCACAGCCCAGCACTGAACAATAAAATAGCATTTGCTTATTATGTTCACTTTATTTTATACAGCACAGCAAAAGAGCGTTATCAATCACTGAAATCACCATCTCAACGCTGCTCCAGAGTGCCAGGAGCAGTAATGCAGACTGCTCACATCCAAAACCCTTCAGTCCCATTTCACTGATGGAAGAGCCAAGGGGACTTTGTGGAGCATGCGACGCAATGCAACACAGGAACTTTGGAATACAGGCTCCTTGGCACCTGGCCCAGCCCTCAAGAGAAGGGCAAAGGCCGAGTTTCTGGTGTGCATTGTCATCTCACCACTGGGATGCTTGGCTCAGTTTTTAGGCATGGGGCTTTGGTGCTGAGAGGGGCTGTGTGAGGGCTTGCAAATCTCATAGAATGGCTGTGAGATTGAGCAT
>WBMW01006034.1:461964-498254 GCA_013396635.1 Penelope pileata
CCCCCCCCCCCCCCCCCCCCCCCCAAAAAAAAAAAGATGGGGGGAGAAATTTAAACTCTTTCTAGTTTGTACAGTTTTTATGAGCAATCATCTCCATTTAGATGGTCTTCTCAATATATTGCCCAAGACTAGTATGTCATTCAGATGACAGCATTTTTGCCCTAAAATAATTTAAACCTTTAAAGATAGCAATTAATCAGCTGTGCAATTTCCTGTTTCTGCTTCTATCGTCTTCAAAACATTTTTACTATTTTTCCTTACCTTCACTGCTAGTAATACTACTGCATCAAGCTTTGAAGACTACATTGTTTTTCCAATAAAACTCGCCTGCTCTGTTTTGGGGATTTTAGTTTATATTGTAAACTGAACTGAACATGTAAGGAATCTAGTAAGACAAGTCTTAACACCAAAGTATTTTTTTCTAATGTAGCAAAAAGAGGCTAAAATTAGGTCAGCATCAGCTAACATGCACCAGTTAATCAACTCTTTTTCTCTTATCTAGCACGTACCTTTTCCTATGCTTCAGCTGTTTGAGGGCCATCCTACAACTGAAAGCCAGGTTGGAGTATAAAAAGCAAGGCAAAAGTACAACAAACCTGGATTCATAACAGGAAAAAAATGGGAATAGAAGTTAGTGTGGTTAGGCTTAGTTAACAGTAAACACACATCTTTAACCACATAAGTCCAACTCCTTTTCCCATTCTAAGTAATCTGGAAATTGCAATTTAAGCATTATTCTCTGTAAGAAATTTTATTTACCGTACAATTGCAACATTTCTGGCTATGTAATTATAAAAACTGGAGCTTTGTGGCCGCAAGCGCACAACATTCTTTAATTTTGCTATCCACATTTAAAAAAAAAAAAAATGAAGGAAATGAGTTTTTTAGGGCTTGTTATACCATTCCCTTGATTTCTAGTGCCACCTTCTTTCAGAGAGCTTAACTATGTTTAACCATACAGACCCTATTGACTTGGTTAGGAACCTAAAGTAACCATGAGCAAATGACATCAGTTTTAGAGGAAACTGTCAACCTAACAAATAAAACGAATGAGAATGTTTGAACAAATGTCAAATCATTGCTAATCCATTCAAGACTAATATTTTCAAATACCACTGAAGAGTCTAAATTTTTTTCGGAAAGACACAATTACTTGATGATTATGGGTTCTCAAGGGGGAAGTAGGATATTGTGCTTGGCTCTGTCTGTAACCACACAGCAAATCTCTGACATGGTTCTGGGGCTTCTGGAACAGTGATTTTATTTCCTTTTGTGGTTTTAGAGACATAGTGTAAGAAGGTCTGTGATGTCATCTGAGAACCCCAAAGAAAATAGAAAGAACCAAAAAAGATACTATCATATGAAAACATGATGAATAAGCCATTCAAAGAGCACATGAAGATGGATACAGATTTTATATTAATTATTACAGAGCTACAACAGGTAATTTGTATTTCTTGTGAGTTACCAGGGAACAACTGCAGACAGATTGAGAACCATTGTGCACAGTGAAAGTGTTATAGAAAGAGGGGTGCCTTCTGCCTTAGAGAGTGTTTCACGGCATGCGTGCAGAGCATGGGATGTGAAACAGTGAGAGGGGAAACCAGTTTAAAACAGTGATGTGAATAGAGCAGAAGGAATTTCTGTGCACTAAGCCATCAGGAAATTAAAAGTGGGTTATATTAAATGCCGCTAAAAGTGGACATGGCAGACATTGGCATAACTCAGACTGCAGCTGATATGTCTCTGCAGTTGGCTGACACAGTGGGCTGACAAATCTATGAGTGGTACGCTCTTTGGGGATTTTATTTTAAAAGCTGGATATTGATTACATGCTTATTCTTCCAATCTTCTTCTTTTTTCCTCCAATGGTTTTATGGTTGGTTGCTTTTCCCCAACATTTTGTTCTATATATTTTGGACAAGTAACCTTCTATATCCTCTGTTTTCTGCCACTCCTGTTAGGGGAACTTTTTTCAGGATTTGAAACCCCAGCCCTAGTCTGCAAGTAAAGTAACATTAATGAAAGGCTGTCTACCTGCACAGACTACTGGCCTCACCAAGCGGCTCAGACCTCATGTTCTTGGGCTCAGCTGTAGTCAGAGCCTTCCTAGGAAATATGCTAATATAAGATGCTTCCCAAAATCAAGGAGTTGCATCACTCATACTCGTCTGAGAACAGTGTAAGGGAACACAATGCAATTATCCAGGGAAAATATTAAATTATTCTTTAAAAGCATATTGTGTTATATGATTAAAAAAACATTTGAGCAGCCTTCACCTGCTTACGAACCAAAATTGCTGTAGCTACTTGATGTAAATGTATCTTCATTGTACTGAGGTGGGTAATCCTGCTCAGCATGCTGGTCAGGGTGACCCAGCTACAGCCATTCCTTGCTGCAGGGATTTTGCTCTTTGTTTGTTGAGCCAGGGGAGAGTCTGAAATCATACGAGCAGCATTTCAGAAAAGAGAGAGCCTCCCAAATACCAGTGCCGCTAACACTCTCTCCAACATTACTGCTTTCTGTCATGAGTAGATGTTGTGCAATGTGTAGAAACATCCTCTATGTTTTCTTGGAAGAAAAGTAGAGCTTTTGAACCACTCAGCCCAGCAGGACTAGCAGAGAGGGAAATTCAATTACCCTTCTGTGGGTCTGAAAGCAGATCATTTAGAAGCTAAGTCACAGTTCAGCACTGTACTTTGTCTTGACACTTTCCCAGTCATTTTCATATAGATAGGCCATGCTTCTGTAAAGTGGGGTAGGACTGACGAGAAGACAGCAAAAGGGGCGTTGCATGTATTGTCTTGTGCAAAAATGAAGAATAGAGAAAGTTCTCACTGCATAATCTATTGACATGGCATGTTCCCTATTTCCCTTATGCAGCACATTGCACATACAACAACATGTGGCTCCACTATTTAAACCTTCCTGCACCACTCCCGTGTACTGTAGCCCAGCTTCCTCTGAGCAACGATTGCTCGCACTGTCAATAGTGGCAGTGAGGAATGCCTTCTTTGAAACACTGACTTTTAGGCAAGACTTGTGCTTCTAAACTCAAAGTAAGTTAGTCCCTGCAGTGACCAAACGCTTTTAGAAGACAATTCTCAAGTGACTTATGTCTGCACTGAATATTCAACACCAGAGTTTCTATTTCAAGAAGGTTATTTCTATTTTCATATATATAATATAGCCAAGCTATCATCAGAAGAATTATGTCCACTCACAGTCCTCTCTGTAAATATTAAACACTGTATGAGGATAGGCTTTGTTAACAATGTCTGCAACTATCTTTTAGCTCACAGACTGGGTTAAAATTTCTAAAACTTTTAAATAATGTTTCAATAATTTTAATGTTTAAAAAGTCTTTCACTGAAATTTAGAAAGTTTTAATCTTTAGTAAGTAGCAGTATCTCAGGATTTCATTTTGAAACTTCAGGATGGATAAAACAACAGAGATCTTGTAGCATTTCATGATTACTTATGTAATTCTCATTTCACACTTGCATCACCTGATTCACCTTTCATGTAAGACACTTAATCCTGATTGACAGCAGCATAAAATGAAAACAGGATTTAGTTCTGTATTTAAATCAAAACTAATATGCTGCAAATAGAGACATATATGTCATATATGTATGAACTTACGCAAAAATAGAAAAGTAGCGGGCTTTGTCTGCTGGTATTTTTATTTTTACTTAATTTGTGATTGCCTTAGGTAAATGACACTGTATAGCATGCAAAGATTTAGGTGAAAGTTCACTAGTATTTTGTTGAACTTACATTCTTTGATTCGTTAGAAAAAAGAGGACTCTTTGGCATATTATCTCTAGAATTCTTCATAGACTAAACATACACTTGAACAGATGCTTGCTGTTAAATTTGAGGGCTACTGTGCCTATGGGAATCAGACCCCTGAAGGACAGAGCTTCAGTGGATGCTGTTGCCAGGAAAGCATCTGAAGAAGGCAGGTGAATTCTGAAGACTGACATACATAAGACCTTATGTATATTTCATACCCAGGTTACAAATGTAAGGAAGCAGACAACGAAAAAGCTTACCTTGAGGAATTTTCATAGGGCATATTTGGGCTGCCATCATGTACAGTACAATTTTTCTAGACACCACCAAGTCATGGCACATTCAGTAGTGCAGAGGCTGGCTTCCCCACCACCCTCCCGTCTGAGGCCAGCAAAGATTTCTTAACTCTCATACATTCAGAGGCTTTACATCTCATCACTTTTCTCTTTTTGATAACATACCTTGAGACCAATCTCGCAGCTTATCTTTATTTCCAGAAGATATGGATTAGCTGGGTATGGCAGAGAAAGAGGAACAGAGGTCTTCCAAAGATGTCCAGTTGTACAGATCCAGGAGAAGTTGGGCTGAGGTGATGTGCACAGTTGGTTCACCACAGTGTCACTGGACAGCTGCAGACACAAGACAAGGTAATGCTCTTCTCTTTAGAAAGGGTTGTGGTCACCTTCCTCACCCTGTTCCTGTAAGCAACATATAATTAGAAACATGAAAAACTCTTAGAATTAACAAAGGAGATTGGATAAACTAGTTAGGAAAGAAGGGTGGATGAAATTTGGATTATCAGGAGAACATCACTGGCCTTATCCAATGCCTGCTGGTAGTAATGAAGTTTTCTACCAACTCTGACTGTTTTTTTCAAATTTTTCACATCACTTGTCAACTTGGGCAGTAATGACTGGGATTTTTACACAACCTTTCTTGTATCATTTCCTCCTCTCTTCCTCTTGAATGTGAAGTTAGTCATATCAATCACACCTCTAGTCACTTGGTGCACCCAGGAATAGTCTAACTCCAACTTGTACAGTCACCTACTGTTCTCTTGCCCCAAAAGGCCAACGTGAAGGGAAGTCTTCATTGTGCCTTAAATACCCTGTACCTTACATTAGGTGGTGGATTAACCTTTAGAAACTTTTTATTTCTCTGTCTTCTCCTAGTTTGGCAGCTTTTCTCATGCTCCAACCTCAGTGTAGGGGAGGAATGTAAGTTCTGACATAGTTAAACTGAAACAACACTCCCTTTCTTTAGGTGAGTCATCTGCAGCTATCCAGAATATGTGCAGCATGAAAATTACCTCCGGTTCAGGGTATTAAGAATACAAAGTAGCTACTTAGAGTCACTTCGGAAAAATAAATATGGAACACTTTTAATTTATAAATAAATAAAACTAATTTCCTACTATTCATGGTAACTGACTGGAATAACCAGATTGCAGAGCCACTCGTGCATTTGCAGCAAGACCTGTAAGCGGGGCGTTGCGCTGCTGTGTTGCTTGTGGGACAGCCCGGAAAGCAAACGGTGATGCAAGGAGCTGCACTTGGTTTCTCCTCTGGCCTGTGGCAAGAACATTGCCTGCAGCAGCCAGTCTCTGGCACCACGCTCAGTGCCCAGCCTTCTGGCACAGCTCTGTCTCCCAGAAGAGGAGGCGAGCAAGAGCAGCCAAACCTTCTCTTCCCTCAACAGAGAGGGACAATGAGAGTGAAAAACAAGAGTCTTGCACACAGTGCAGGAGATTTCTACACAGTGCACGTATGAGAGAAATGCCTTACTAGCTATCTAGGGTCTAGTAAACCCACTCTCTTTAGTAAATAGACATGTAAATAGGCACGTATCCATAGAGATTTAGAGGAATGCATTGGTTTAATTTTTATACTGATTCACAACCTGATCAGTTATTAAAGAAACCCAGTAATATACTACAACCTTTTTTCTTCTAACAGAAGATGACAAAATTATGAATCCTCCTAAAATACATTAGATTAGTGGCTGTCACAGTGATGGAGATGCTTTCACAGCACTGGTTGGTGTTTAAGATCTAGTTGTCACAAAAGTCATATCGACTTCAGTGAGCACAAATGAACCAAAATGCACATGTAGATCTTTGCAAACTTTCAGTCAAACCATGTTTTGAAAACAGTTAACAACTTCCTTGCAACTTCCAAGGGATAATAAAAAACAAGAGCAGCATTTTTACTGTTCACATATGCTTTGCTCATGACACACCATACAGTCCCAGTATTTGTGAAATGAGGCCTGCTTGAGAAAGACCCCTTACGTGTACACAAGCAGTAACCTGCTGTGGGCCCTGCAGCAACTTTCATGGCTTGGGCTGTGGCTTCCATGGTGGTTTCCTAGCCAGAAATAGAGGTTATCCCGACTGAAGGTTTTCATGCACTCCCACGCAGCTGCTGCAGCTCAGTTCTGAAACCCTTCTCTACTGGGTTGCCCAATCCTGTCTGAGTCACTGCCAACTCCCAGCCTACCCAAAGCAACAGGTCAGTCTGCAGCACACAGCCATCCCTGCATGGGTGCAACTTTCCCATGCTGAGAGGTTTGGGTGTCAGAGCACAGGGAAGTAACTGGCCAACTTGTGCAACTCAAGCTGTGGCATTTTTAACTATTTGATAAAGAAAGATATTTGCAAGAGTGTCATTGCAAATTAAGTTTCAACAGAGTTTCATATTTGAAGATTTTCTAGTTTTTTCAGTTTAGCAAGTTATATGTGGTTCATTTATACATTATACATTGCATTTCCAGACTGCTGTCTAATACAAATGTTGCGTGTTACATATGTTGTCTAATACAGATGTTGAAAATTACATTTGTTCTTCTACTGCTTTATGAGTACCTCATTCCTTACTAATGAGTAAATACTAATAATGTAAAATTTCTAAATGGACATAATACAGATGGTAAAATACATATCTTTATGAATATATGATTTTATGTTTCTAGAATTTCATTTTTTTTCTCATTTATTTTTGTACTGCCTTACTTGAAAGTTCTAACTTCTAACCTGTGGCTTCTTGAGTACAAGGGCATATTTGGGTATCTATGTTAGTGCACCCAAGCAAGATAATTGTACTTATTGTTAGTAAACTGAGGTCTTATATCCAAACCCCAGGATTCAGAACTCTTATCCCTAAATGAAGATTTTTTCACGGGAAAGAGAATAGAGTCCAACAGCTGAGCCAAGAAATTAGATAGGAACTTGCCCTTTGTTTGAATTGGAAGCACAAAATGCAAGCAGGGGTTTTGCAGTACACTGGTCAGCAAGAGTACAAGGGCAGAACAGGCTATGGAAAACTCAGGGAAGGAAATTTCAATTAACGTGACTTCTTGAACAGTCTTGTGACAATACATAACAAGAAAACAGCCAGTGGAAATCCTACTAACATTTCAGTTTTGGATTAAGGCTTGGAAAGGGCTAGTGACTGAGAAAGGGAAGAGAGGAATCAGCAGAAAAACAAAAACAAAACAAAACAAACAAAAAAAGTTATCCCCAAGGTCTTATTGCAGCATCAGACATTAAATTGTTTGTATCCAGCACCGCTGCTGGGAGACCCTGGGCCCTAGGGACTGAGTGTCCCAGTGTGCTGCTCTGGGAGTAGGGGTAAGCTTCTTTTCTGAGATGGTGATGTGGTTATCGCTGCCTCCTGGACAACAGAACAAGATGGTTTTATTTTAATCATGATGTCCACGTTTGCAACCCCCAGCTATGCTCAAAACAAAGCCAGAGAGCTCTTAGTATTTACTGAAAGTGTAGGCATGGAGAGGAAGCTTCGGGGAGGTGGATGATGAAAGATCCTTCTAACACCATCATAAAACCAAAGCAAGAACAATCCTTAATTCAGTGCCTTTGAGGGACTGAATTTTGGGCTCAGCCCAAAAATCAAAGAAATCCCCTATAGGCCTTGAACCCTGGAGGGAGGAAAGACCCAACAGAGAAGCTCTCTTTTGCCATGCAGTGGGGAAAGGGAAAAGTGAACAGAGAGCACCAATAGATGTGCCCTAAACATTTTTTTTTTGTACATTACTGTGCTTGAGAGGCATTGATGAGAAAAGGAGTTACAAACTAGAGAAAAGTTTAAAGCTATAATAATAGTATTTATAGTTTCATAATTTGTAGCTTTATGAAATTTATCTGGGGAAGCGTCCTAGTAGAAGGTAATGACCAACCTCTGGCAGTGGGGGCAAGGTTAGCAGTGAGCAGGGATATCATGAGGTTTTGTGCTACAGACTATACAGAAACAATTTCGATGGCTTCTTGGAGGTCTGTCTGTTACCCATTCAATTCAGATCAGCTAATTGCTATCTTCAGACATCTGTCCTGTCGAGATCCATGGGGCAGGGAGGAATGGAGACATGGCCAACAGGGAAGTGAGCAGCTGGCAGATCATCACTAAAAATGGACGTTTATCACCCAACAAAACTCAACTATCACAGATGATGGAGAAATGACTTGAAGTTGCTTGCTTACAGGAAAAGGCTATGAGCTGTTACAATTGAAGAATAACTATAACGTAAGTTACTATTACTCTATTTATTACTCTATTTATCTATTTATCTACCTGATTAGATTCTTGTGTTTTTATTTTTAATTTGTTTTCCTCATAGAAAACGAACTCCATCTCACCAAACAACAAAGAAAAAACTTTGTTAGCCATTTGATTCCTATTTGCCAGTGGGAAAAATGACCTAATTAAGTGCAATTTTCCCAGTTGCCCAGGTATTGCCTCTAGTCATTGCTTTAGGGGCAACTCCCTTAGATCTGTACTCAGACCCTGCTACTGCCAGTCACATCCTGGCAGGAGGATTGCATCTGAACAACACAAGCAGTGTTTCAGCTAAATGACTGCATTTCTTTTCCACAGGATCCCTGCTACCACTTGTGTATAGGGTGGAGGCTAGTCTGGGGATATTGTGTAGTGTATCTCATTAGTTGGAAGAGGAAGCAAACAACAAGATTCTAGGGGAAAAAAGGGCAATGTTGCATTAAAGTAATTAAATGCCATTCCAGACTCCAACAGACTCCTTGGCTCTGAGTAATTATGAATAATGCTGCATACACAGGATGAAACTTAATTTAGGCTGCAGTTTCATAGTCACTTCAAGCTAATCTATGTTGGCATCATTTATAAAAGAAACAGTCTCTCCTGCCTGTCTTGTCTGTCCCCAGCAACACTATTCCATCTTTTTTTTTTTTTTTTTCCCCGCTGCTACTCCATTCCCCGTTTTTCCTCCCCCTGCATGCACAGATCAGTTTTTTCTGTTTCTCTGTGGCATGTAGTGGGGCAGGAGCCTTGCCCACTGCTCCCTGCTGTACCCAGCACACTTACAGCAGTCCTGCTAGAAAACAAACCAAACGATTTACCCCCAGAAAAACAGAAAAAACAGAGAAGAGTTTCTGGTTTGGTTTGGGGTGGGCTTAGAATGCTCCAGCAACAACTTCCAGCACTCGTGGAAGTGTGGCAAAACACCCCAAGTGTGGTGAAACAGGGGAGCAAACTAAGACACTAGGACTTGAAACTCCCTGGAATCAGCACTAATTCTAGCCTTTTCTAGCTTAACATCATTTTATGTTATTATTGTGTAACGTATTGACTTCTAGAAGTCACAGCCCACCAGCTGTGATTTTTCCCAATGGTAAGCCATCCAAGCATGGGCAAGCAAAATCCCATCTATTTGAGCTGGAGGGCAGGGGGGAAGCTTTCTTTCTAGTATAAAAATAAAAACAGCAATGTTTCGCCCGTTGAGACTGACAATCTTCCACCCTAGTTAAGGGGAAGTTTATCTTTGGATACTGTGATGGGACATTGACTTCAGCATTTAAAAGTCATTGATCCCGTGTCAGAGAGCCCAAGCTGAACTCAGCAAACACGAGCAAAGTATGTGCCCATGCGTGCACATCTAATTCTACCTTTCCTGAATCTTCTGTACTTTATGTGTATTTTCATGGGTGCAAACTCAATTTCACAGCCAAACATCTGTGCTTTTTTTTAGGTCACACAAGACAAAATATGATTAAAGTGCAGTAGCATTATTTAAGATACCTAAAAAAACAAACTACATATAAAGGAGAAGTAATCAAGAATCCCCGTGGTAATTTCTTAGATTATATGCTCATTTTGCAGGGGGTTGGCTTCACTGTGCCTTAGAAGAGTAGAAAAACTGTAAAGTGAGTATAACTCAGGTGTAAAATATTGCATACTTTATTGAGATATGCAATATTGCCAGAGGTTTCCCGTATAAACAAGCACTGTTTACAGGTACCTTCTCAGTAGTGGCACTCTGTTGTTAAACATTAATTGTTAGGAATGTGTATGTTGTGCAACCTTTTCACATGCTGTCTGGAACTGTTAGCAATTTGTAAGGATGCTTTTGGTAATTTAGGATCAAGGCATTGGTTTGGAAAAAGGTTTCCTACACAAAATATAGGAATATACACATTAAAGAATAAAGGTGTTTTTTTTTTTCCCCTGACAGTAAAGGTATCCTGAAGTCTGTGCAACAAATATTTAACTATTAAAGAAGGGGAGTGAAAAAGATATTGACAACTTGTATATTTGCATTCCACCACTGGAGGATAATAGGCATACAAGTGGAAAAAGCAAGCTTGTAGTAAAGGCTAGGGAAATAACATAAAATTTGGGATCATTCCTAGAGAAGCAAGCAAGCAACTGTACTATTTTTAATGCAAGCTTCCTGCTGAAAGCATCGTAGGTGAGAGGTCTCTGCTCTGGCTGTTGGTGAAGAGGAAAAAAAAATTCTCCATAGAGAATTACAAAATAAACAGTGTGAACACCCATATTTGCCTGCCTCTCTTAGGGAGTTTGCAGCAATCGTTATGCGTGAGCTGAACTTTCTTTGTCTTTTTGAAGAAAAGGAAGTGACTAAGAACTCCCAGAGAGATTCTGAAAAAAAAGAATCATCATCTTGCCAGCAGGCAACCCTGCCTGATCTATGGCTACAACTTCAGAGGGATTCATGGACAAGTGTACCTCACCGTCCAGATTGCATACAGAGGTGTTTGTGCTTTTTGGAGAGGATTTTATGGGCTGTTACTTTGGAGCACTTTCACTATTGGCTGTGAGTTGAGCCCACCAGGCTGGGGGTGACATACCAGTGGTATCACACCCCCTAACAACAAAGAGGACTTGATTCCATTGTTTTACAGAGCATTCTGCTTTTCGCTTACCCCAATTTAATGACTGCAAAGAAAAATGTCCTATTTGCAGTCTCTGGCTGTTTATTAAGTGTTGTCCTGGACTGAGCCAGTAGAGTTCTATGTCAAGAAGCATTGCAACTGGTATCATTACTTCCCTGTGAAAGGTTTGTTTTCATGATTCACTGGGATATTGGGGATACACTTAAATCTTGTCTATGGTGACCATCAGAAGAACACACACACATTGCATGAATGGCAACATGCTAAAACGTTTGTGTAAGGAGATTCAGACTGACCCTAGCAGGCAGAGAGAGTTAGAATATGTGCTTATAGCAAGTGTCTCATTCAGTGAAGCACAATGCACACAAGGTTCAATGTGGTGTCAGGTGTCAGAGCTAGTCCATCTTTTTAGACTCTGTAACCTCAGCTTTCCTATAAAACCATGCCATTTCATTGTCTGCTTGGGAACCTGATTCTTCTTGGAGACATTTTTCAAAGTGCCTGTGATACTAAGAAGTTGCCCACCTACATCTGAAGCCAAGAAAAATTCCTGCTGGAATCGTCGTGACTCGAGAAAAATGCTCTCTGCCAAACTGGAACAAGTTCTAACGGAGCAGGGCTTATGATCAATTCGTTACATAAACCTCAGATAAGGGAGTGGCAAGAAACTTTCCTGCCACCAACCATGAAAAACAGTTAATGGAAAACAAAGCAGCCACTGCATCTGCTCTTAACGATCTACTCAATCTCAGTAGCAGAAGGGTCCCAAAGGGCCTGGTGGAAAATACAGAAGAAATTGAAACCAGAGTTTAAGCTGCTGTGCTGAGCCAGAATATCATTTCTCCTAACATTTCCAGGCACAGACAGCAGCTGCAGTTAAGCAGATAGCCTTAGGAAACAGCTTCTTAGTGCAAGAAATCAGGAGAAAAGTCATTTTCTTTCCTCACTTTTTTTTTTTCAGTGTGTTGCTCAAGTTACAAAACTGCTATGAAATATGAGAATAAAAGACAGTTCTGTGTAGCAGGACGAATAAGAGAAGTTGAGTAAGAGAAGTTAACAAGCATATCTTGAACCCAAGCAGGATTTCCATGAACTGATGGTTTCTTTGTGCATCAAACCACTTAAGGCACATGGAGGACACGACTGCCTGCCTCATGGCTGGTAAATCCCCCGAACAGAGGTCTCAGTAGAAGCTGAACAAAATTTGAAGCTATTTTTCATACTAAATCTGTCTGTACTTTGTCTTGGCTACATGTTGACATTAGTGGCCAGGAACCATGTAACAGTTTTTCTATGTGCTATGCAAGACAATAGTGTCAAAATCTAGGGGCAGAAGAAAGCAGTGAACTGGATGTTCAATCAGATAAAGATACAGATTTCAGTGTCCTCATTCATCCTAAGGGGAATTGTGTGTGTAAACAAGACATTAGAAGGATCTACAGGTGGGATGAGAAATCTGAATAATCAGTGAAACATTCCTCTTTGAACAGAATGTGTTATGTGCACGAGAAATGAACCCCATAGTCCTTCCCCTCTTATCATGGTACTTTTTCTTCCTGCAAGAAGACATGTCTTCCCAACTCTTTTTCAGTATTATATAAGGGTTCAAATGTGGCACTTAAACTGCAAAACATACTAAAACTTCCTCATAATTCCATTAGCTATAAAATACCTTAAAAACCAAATTCTTCAAGTTATGGAGAGGTATCATAATTAAGTTAAAGAGTACAAGACACATCCTAGAAATAATTAATCTGGTGATGTCTTCGTTCTTTCTTTGTGCTTCCCTCACAGCTCGGTTCAGGCCAGGACAACAGACAGGGCTTAGCCTGATGCAGAGGAATTCTCCAGCTAAGTGCCCTAAGTCAGACCTGAAGCAGAAAAAAAAATAAAAGAAAAAACATCACCCAAAGACTTAAGCAAACAACAACAGCAAAAACAAATAAACAAAAACAAAACAAAACAAAAAAACCCAACAAGAACAGTTAAAAAAAAAAAAAAAAAAAGAAAAAACTTTTTAAGTACAACCAGACTAGCTCAGACTGAAGATCACCAACAGTGAGCATCTGGGGGTAAGCATCTGGAGTAAGATCAGGATAAAAGTAAAATGGTAATTTCAGGGGCCTCAATGAATGTTCAGCTACATAAATAAGATAATCCTTCATTTGTGTTTAATTTAAGTCTACAGTCACTATAGTTGCATGTTTTTTTTCTTAAAATGAAGGAATAAAGGGGAGAGGAGGAAGTCTAGCAACACCGTAATTAACTATTTAGGGTAAATCCTCCCATCAGATTCATGAGACAGATTTCAGATAAGCAGCTCAAATGAAGGATTATCTTGCTAGCAATGCGGAAATGTTGATCAGCTTGATATTTCCATTCTGCAGACAAGAGCTCACGCTGGCTGTTCACTATTTTCTGCAAGGAGGTAAATCTCTGTAAAGGTAGCAGGTCTGACCCAGAGAGGATTTTATTTTAAAACCCCTGTCACATGACAGCCTTGTACTTGTCAGTTTTTGGGCAGAAATGAGATCTGAATATAAATGATGCTCAGCTACCCCATCTGAGCAGAGTTACCAGGCAGATGGGTGCCTGATGATGTGATGGATGGGATGGAGCACACTGCACATGTGCTAATATTATGTCTTAATGCAAACACTTGTAGAGAACATTATAGAGAACTTGAGCTTTCTGGAAACACTAAGTTCAATTAAAAAAAAAAAACTTCTGTGACTGATACAACTCTCTCAGCATATGCTTCATGGCATTTTAAGACAAATGGAACTCATCTAACCAGTATATTTAAATTTCAAGGAAAAAGGTCCTTTCCATCATCAAGAATCCACTAAAAAAGTACAAAATTTAAGCCTTGTTATGAATAGCAGTCTTGCATGCACCAGTCTTGGCTGGTGTCCAGGCAACAAATATGACGAAACAAGGGGCATACTTCCATTCCCAATAGAAAGGAGGCATAACATTCTGTGGCATCTCCTGCCTATCTCTTGCTTTTTTCCAAGCCATTTTCACTCCAGAGGCGGGGCTACTGTGTGGTGGTCACTTACTGTCAGCCAGGCAATATACTGCAGAATATTTCAGCATTTCTGACTGTTTTCCTTTGCAGCCATATCCCTCAATGACAGTAATATTGGCATAGCAGGTTGCCCGTCAATGGATCAGAAACTTGAGCTATGGTCTGAAACTGCCTGCCAGACGGCCTGTGAGAACCTGGTCTTCCATACCTGTCTGACGTTGATCTCTATTAGGAAAGCAGTGCAAGCAAGTTGTTCTGTGCACCTGGGCCAGGACACTGCAGCCAGAAAGTTCTGAAGGCAAGCTTAGATCAGAAGAGGGAATATTTGCAAGCAAGACCTTCTTATGCTTCAAGTCTTGCTCCTTCATACCCTGCAAACCAGACACTACAGGGAAATTGGAAGCTAACAGCACCTAGAGGGCAGGCAACCTATAAAATATTTGCACAAACGCAGAAAGGGAGGGCTATAATTCTGTCATGCTGGCATCTCGTGAGTAAATCAAATTTAAAAAATTTTCTTCTTGCTACCAAGGTGACAGTTGACAAAGACAGTGCCCAGCCCATACTCTTATGTGTCATCTGCATCAAGCCTTTCAAATTCCAGCAGCAAGGCTGGATGGCTTTTGCCTCATTCAGAAGTGGTAGACATGGCTTGAAGTTATAATTTCAATTTCAGGATCTAAAAGCAGTTTGCTGCATAGGGTTCAAGGATATCTCTCTATTCTTCTCTATATGATAGAAATAAATAAATGCATTTTAGGTTTTTTTTGGTTTTAACGAGAAGATCCAGAAGCCTCTAGGAAAAAAAAAAAAACCTACCGAACACCAGATAATACAAAAAAAGTTATGTTACTGCACTCACAGAAGTATGAGGGATTCTTTGAAAGTAATGCATCCTATTTTATTGTGTTGGCCAGAACATCAGAGGTGGATGTTGGTGGTATGGCAGTAGAGGTTGAACCTTCCCACCAATATTCCATTACATTTTGTTGCCGTGCAACAGATGGCAGCAGAGGGGCAGTCTGACACAATGGCATCTGACATGGAACTGCAGATGAAGCAAAGGGGTGGAACTGAACTCCTCCAAGTGGAAAAAATTGCACCCATTGACATTCATTGATGCTTGCTGAACATTTATGGAGACCAAACAATGGTTGTGAGTGAGCACAGTGAGGCGGTGGGTGGTGCATTTCAGCAGTGGTGACAGTGACACGGAAGACAAGCCATATTCCAGATGCAGATTTTTATGAGCACGGCATGCAGGCTCTTGTTCATGTTTGACCAAAATGCATAGCTGATGGTGGTGACTACATTGAAAAAGAGTGTTCTGTAGCTAAGAACGTGCTCTATCAAATAGTATTATTGTGCTCTTTCTATCTGTTGTAGCTTCCATGGAAATAAAGGAAGCTGCATTACTCTCGGAGCAACCTATGTTGTACCATTCTCTTCATATTCCATTACTTGAATATGGACTGCATATCTGACCGGAGTGTATATAGGGAATTCCATAACTCCAGGGAAAATGGTTGTAATTACCATTGTTTGACTAACACAAACAAGTTAGACATTTTGCCAAGAGGCAAAATATAATATTGTCCGTCCTGACAAAAGTAAAGGTACTGTAGTCATGCCCCACTGTTTCCCCATGTCTTAGGTGCTCATAAGAGAAATGTAGACGGCAAAGTGTTGTACCTTCCTTCAAAGAGGAGGCTGTTCACTTAAAGAACATTTTGTTAGCTGCACTTTTTAAGTTGTGTAGTGATAGAATGGATCTGTTACAACAGAAAAAAAGTGTTTTAAACTTGGAACCTAGCCCTGTCCCATCCTTAGTCATATAAAATCCCCCTCAAAAAATCCCCAAACAAAATCATTTTTCTTGAATGCGTGCCTAAGCAGATAAGCCTCACAGTGAGATTTCCAGCAAGTACTCGAGAGACTTAGATACGAAATTCCCACCAACCGGAAAAAAAACCCTTTTCCCTCCCAGAGCACTGAGATAAGATCATGTGCAGACATCACATCATGCTTAGCTTATATATGCATGTTTACCTCTGAAGTGCTCATATCGCTTCTGGAGATGTTCAGCTGTGGGCTGCCAGGCACGTGAGCTGAGTCTGAGTTGTACTCTCCTGCAGACTGCCATCTCCCCTCCACAAACTAGCACTTAGGGCACCATGGCTGATCTCAAGAACACCAGCGGGGCACCTCACCAGTGAGTGAGGAGGATGCTGACACTGACCTCAGAAAATCATTTAAAGCCCTACAAAGCAAACCCAGCACTATCATCTCCACGCAGGCAGCTGCTGCCTGTCAGGAAGTGAAAGCTCCGTGTGCTCAGAGGGAAGATAGCTACCGTATTTTTATATTTTGCTAACTCTGGTTTTGGAGCTGATAGAGGGTAGCTCTATTTCAAATATATCTGAAAACAATTTTGCACGGCCCTAAAGAGACCCATATTGTGGAAAACAGTCAAATGACATAAAGCATAAATACATCCAGTAGCTGTCTGTATCATACACACAGAAACAATGATTACTTGTATGCTACTAGGTGTACAGCTGCTTACTGAATGTGAAAGCCAAATGAACAGGTAACGTTGATCAGCCCTCTGGCAGCGGAGTTGCTAGGTGGGATCATTTGCATTGCCACCCTTAACCTCTTTATCGCTAATGGCTCTGTTGATAACATGTGCACTCACAGGCGCCCAGCTTCCTTCACTGGTGATAAGAAAAACGGTAACATCTCAAGCAACCTTTCCTCTTTCTTCTCTCAGCATGCCTTTATGGCCACTGAAAAGTAGGAGCAGCTCCGCAGGAGCTGAGTCCTGGAGGCACCCTCTGTGTCACCGCTGCAGTGTCACCAGGAGGATCGTGGCCCCCGTGACCTAAAAGTCAACAGCCTGAAATGATTTTTGGTAAGCATCCAATGGCAGAATGGACTCCATGGTATTACTTTCAGACAAGAATTATTCCGTGAAGAAAATGCCTTATTTGCAAGAATAATTCTCATTTAAGGTTTACTGTAGCTACAAAATATTGTTTTTGTTTTTACTCTCCACTCGCCGCTGCTCTTTCAGGCAGCCTGCAAGGCTCAGCTATACAGCAGCAACAGCACTGGATATAATCCTGTTCTATCCCTGTTCCTCCTACAGACAGCTCTTAAGCTGGAAAAACTCCATTTGTCTAAATGCTTATACATAAGGTAAAATTTGTAGTGGATATTCAGAATAGTTTCAAACAATATAGTCCTGCCTAAAATTCACTAGACTGTATGAGATCCTTGCAAAAAACCTTCTTTTTCACAACCACAGAGTATGAGAGAGGAAAGAAGCAGAGAGGAGAGCAATGCTCTCAGTGCCTTCACCCTGTACCTGCTTGGGGCTTGGCTGTGACTGCAGAGTTCCTGTTTGGTCATATTGGTGCTTGCAGTAAATCTAGCTCAGGTTGTTCTTGGGAAATAATTTGTATTTCCCACAGAAAAAAAAAATGACCTGTAAAGTACAAGGGCTCTGCAAATAAGTCTTGTTTACTCTTGGTTATCTCAGTTATTCAATAGCAGACAGAGCTTTCAAAGACCTGGTTACTTCTTACACGCTAATTAATACTATCAGCTCCTACTGAAATCAGTGGTATTATGGGATTGTTACCTTCAAGCATCTAACTTAGGTAACCAAGTTTATCCTCTCCTACTTTACACATTGCCTCCTAGAGACAGAATTCAGTTCAGAGCACTGAAATTTGGAAAGAAAGCTGAATTCCTCTTTCTTTCTCCATTAAGTATAAAGGGAGAAGTTATTCTCATACGTGATAAAGTATATGTTAGACAGGGTGGAAACCTGCAACAGGATCTCCTTGTAGTTGAGATACAATAAGTAGTGATAAATAACATTTAATCTAGATGATACTGTCATAGACCAAGAACATCAGAGAGAAGGTCTTGGCAAGTCACCTGCCTAAAAACCAGTAAGTCTTCTCTAATGCCCTTTTCCAGTCATATCATATGGCAAGGCAGATAGTCCAAATAAGGTTCAAAATAAACACCAAGAGATTTTCTTAGGGCATAAAAAAAGGGAAGAAAGTTTGCTCTACAATAAAATAGTCCTTTACCTCAGCTTCTCATCTTTCAATTCATTCTGCTCCTTGCCATTTTCCTTGGCAGAAGACAGTCTTTGCCATCGTACTTGATTTGCAAATAAATCACATTTATAGACATGAAAATTGTATTTTAAGACTTGGAAAGAATTGAATACTTTTGTTAACCAAATCTGCTGCCTAGCAAACACCAGTTTGCTAATGAATTTGCCAAGTTTTAATTCAAGGATGTCTATTAGAAGCGGAGGTATAAAGAAGAATATCATAAGATAAATTTGTACCTTTCCACAAAGCGATCTGGTTAGTATTGAATGTTAGGATCCACGTAACATCAGGCCCATCCCTCTGGGTACATGTTCAAATAACATGGAAAGTTAGACCTCTGTACAGCAACTACTGGAAAAATGTGCAAATGGGGGAAAAATTAAAAATAAACTTAACTTTCTAATGCAAAGTCACTCAGGTAGAACTTCTAGCCAAAAGATATTCACTAACAACATCTCAGAGGAATATTTTAGGAAATGGCTCCAAAACCTGAAACACTTCTCACTACTTTAAATTTAGACAATTTTTACAAAGTGTTATATATGGCTTCCCATCCCATCCCACAGGTCTGCGACCCGCAATTCTAAGGAATGTGGGGTGTATAATGTACATGCTACATGTTAATGGTGGTCAGATTTTACCTCTAGTTAGCATGAGATGAGATGGATGCTTCCATTTGCATACCCTTCTGATAAAAAAACTGTGACACTTCTGATCAAAAGTTGAAGGACATTAAGGAACGCTATTAACCCATCCATTGCTCAGGACTCTAGTGGTGATGTAGGAAATCTTGATTGTAAGCCTCGTTCTGCCTGAATCAAATCTACTTGCTCCTGATTCACTGGAGGATATGTTTTTTTGACATGACTTTGTTCTGTCTTTCTTAACAGGCTTTTTTCATATTCTTTATTCTCTAGTCAAGCTATTTTCCAGCATAGTTTTTCATCCAAACCAGCATCTTCCCACAAATCGTGTTTCCTAGTTAACATTTCTTTCCAGCAGCAGCTGATTTCCAAACAGCTCAAGGGAAAACATTGTGGATAATTTTGCACTTCTTTGTAATACAGTTAACACAGCTAATACAATTTACATAACAGATGAAAATGGCATAGTACATCTTACTTATTTTCAGCTAAATACTGTGTGAACAAAAATGTATGAACTCAAGCTCAGGATGAATTTTTCTAATAGCTCTGTGATAGAGCATCCAATTATTTTTTGAAACCTCACAATCTTTTCATTGCTTCCATAACATTCTTAAAGCTTATTATTTTTTTTATTAACATTTTCTTTATTAACATTGGAGAGATGTGGATTTGATAAATGAACTATTAGATGGATGAAGAATCATCAGGATGGCCACATTCAAAGAATTACAGTCAATGGCTCTGTCAAAGCAGCAACTGTTAACGGGTGGTATACCTCAAGGGTCTGTATTGGGACAAATACAATTTAACATTTTCATCAATGACGTGCATCATGGGATTGACTGCACGCTCAGCAAGATAGTGGATGACACCAAGCTGAGTGGTGTAGTTGATGTGCTAAAGATAAAGGATGCCATCCAAAGAGACGTTGACACTTCAGAGGCTGGTCTATGCGAACCTCATGAAGTTCAACAAAGTTCTCTACCTGGGTCATGACAATCACCAATCATAGACTGTAACAAACAGATTGAGAGCAGCCCTGCAAAGAAGGGCTTGAGGATATTGGTGAATGAGGAATTAGATGAGCCAGCCATATGCACCTGCAGCCCAGAAAGCCAACTATCTCCTGTGGCCCTCCTCTACTCTCATGAGACTTCACCACTTGGAGTACTGCACTCAATGCTGGGGCCCCCAGTGCAAGAGAGACATGGGCCTGTTAGAGCAGGTCTAGAGGGGGGCCACAAAAATTCGTAGAGGGCTGGAGCACCTCTCATGCGAAGACAAGCTGAGAGAGTTGGTGTTTCTTCAGCCTAGAGAAGAGAATGCTCCAGGGAGCATTCACCCTAACCTCAGAGCAGCCTTCAATACTTCTGATGGGTTCACAGGAAAGGTGGGGAAAGACTCTCCCACAGTGTGAGGTGATAGGACAAGGGTAAAGATTTTAAACTAAAAGAGGATAGATTTAATTTAGACACAAAGAAAAAATTCTTTATTCTGAGGGCGGTTACATACTGGAACATGTTGCCTAGAGAAATTGTGGATACTCCATCACTGAAAGTATTTGAAGACAGGTTGGATGGGGCAACCTGGCCTAGTGAAAGATATCTCTGCCCATGACAGGGGCTTGGACTAGATAATCTTTAAGAGTCCCTTTCAACCCAAACCATCCTGTAACTTTCAGTTCACTTATTATAAGTTTCCTTTGTAGAATTCTCATAAATGTTAGCACTACTTGCGTGTTACATTATTCCTGCAGACTTCTTCATACATCGTTACTGTCTAGTGACAAGGAGTTTGCAGATGACCTAGGCAGTTACTCCTCATTAATATCCCTTTTGTTGATATTTCAGGCTTCACAGGTATCTAGTTTGAGTTGATTCGGTTTTTTTTTTTTTTTTTTTTTAAATCAAAATGAAGACCCTGTTTCTGTCATTTCTGGTTGTACAGACAGGATCTCAGTGAACCAGGTGCCAATGCATCCTTACCCCACATTTGATAAGAAAAATACGGGGTTACACATTCAAAGGATCACCCTGCTCTATGAATAGCCACATTGCCCACCAGAACCTCACTGAGCAAGTTTCTATTCAGAGTAAATGCAATGTATGTCCTGAATATTTTTTTCCTTCAGGAAAATATTTAAACCACTGATTCCCATTAGTCATCAGTGTGAACGGAAAGCAGGACCTAGCCAAAAAACAGCAAACCAAAATTTCCTGACCATCTTCAGAGTCAGAATACAACTTTGAAACTCATTGCTGTCAAATACATTTAAAAAAAAAAGAACTCAAATCTCTCTATTATTTAAAATTTTAGTATAGTCTTCAGTGAGGTAGCTCTTGATCAGCCACAATGCAGAAATGTCACCATCTGGCACATTCGGGTTCATCTTTTAAGATATCAGATACTTCACTGTTTTTACTGTTTGCTCACTGTATTCTGTGGGAGCTTTGCTACTCTCTGCTAATGTCATACACTGCCTTATTTATTAATTACAACATGGAAATATGCACTCCCCCAACAGTAAGAGAACAACTTACAGGCAACATGCAGGCAAGAATTATTATTCCCATTTCTACAGCAAATCAATTCAAAAGCCAGGAAGGTTTCATCTAGATCATGGCTATTCCTTCCCTCTCCACCTCCCCCCCCCACCCCGACATGGTTCTACAGAGAAAGTCACCCAAGTTAATTCCCCAACTACTGTCAGGAAAGCAAACTTGCATTAGGCATTCATATAGATAACCTCAGATATAAAGTTGTATCAAACTTTGCGAAAGACATGTATGAAATGATTTGCCTTTATTTTTACAGCAATAGACAGGTTCTTTATGCTGATTTCATTCTTTCCTCCTTCTTCTCAGTAAGAGTGCAAATTGAAGTATAGGTAGTGGGACAAACCGTCCTCGTACATGGCTAGGTTGCAGTTTCCTAAGTGGGAACTGTATTTGGAAGTTAAAGCCTTTCAGAACAGGATACAGGAGTTTGAGATTTCAAAGAAAAAATACCACTGTGTGTGAGGTTCCTTCTCCATCAGCGCAGGACTAAATAATTCTCTGCAGGACATTAGAGAATTGCCCTTGACTTAAGCCGCAGGAGCAACCTGAGGTTTGGGGGACTCTGTGCCAGTCAGCAGAGATAGCAACTGCCAGGAATTCAGCGCCAGTGTCCACGCAGTTCAAAGAGACTATTCAGGGCTCAAAGTCTATTAAAATTACTCCGTAATTAATCAACAGATGAAACTGAGGCCCTGTTTCTTTGGAGAAGAAACATTCCTGCTGCCTGATTCTGTCTGAAATTCTGCTGCCTGATTCTGTCTGAAATAACCCTCAGTTTTGAGATCTCTTAAGCAACTACTTGTAGTACATGGACTGTTCTGCTGAAATGGATGCATCTTAGTCAAAAAGGCAATGTGCGCTGTTTGAGGCCATGGAAGAAAACAAAACAACAAACAGCAGCGCTTGCATGGCAGCCTCTAAAGTTAGCCTCCTCCTGCAACATAAGTAACAGTATAATATACTTAACAATGCTTTAGAATCTGGTAAAATAATCATGAGCAAAAATAACATTTGATGTGAACTATTTTTCAGAATAAGTAGGATGACTGACTGGAAAAAACATTTTTCTCTTTTAAAGGGAAGTGATTGAGTAGTTTCTGTGAGAAAGGGAAAGCATGCTTTAAAAAAAAAAAACTAATCCAAAATTAGCTCTGCAACATTATATGCTTCAGCTAAGATATATTGCCACAATTTTTTTTTTTTATTTCTCACACAAATTGCTACTGTTAAATGTTCTTTTTTTCATACTTCTGTAACACATTTTGATTTAACTAGCATTTATTCCGAAGAATGGTTTCACATCAGCTCAGGACAGCAGGTTATCAGGTGTATGAAGTGCATAGCAGATGTGCAAACAAGTATGCTTTGCAAGCCTCCAGGTAAATATTTAAAATGAGGCTTTGCTTTGTTCCTGCTCAAACAGAAACAGTCCTTGCATCCCAGCTTCATGGGAAGGCCAGCAGCATGAGACCCGGGCAGCTGTACTGCTCATTGCCAGCTCTGCAGGCCATGGGTGTGTACAAATGTTCTCCCCAGTCTTTGGTTCAATCTCCAAGTCATGATCTGGACACCTCTGCCACTTCCATTCAGCTCCATGGGCTGATCAAACAGATAGCAGCGAATGGGGGCTGCAGGACTGCCTTCATGTTGGTAGGAAATGAAGGAAGACACAGGCAGGCGAGCATTGAAAGACTGTCTGGAAAAGAAACTTTCTGATTGCCATAACTAGCTGCTGCACTGGGTTGTCAATGCAGCAAGACCATGATTTACCTGATACAGGACACTCATTTTCACACCTGTAGGAGAAACAGAGCTTACTACTGTTAACAGCCAAAAACACTGACTGAGAGACCACCTTGCTCTTTTCTCAATTCACTTCAAGTCAGTCCCCAAGCTGCATGTCAGGACAAAGGAAGGGAAAATGAATGCAGCACACAGCTGCACTCGTACCTCACAGCCTGCAGCCAGCTCACAACAAGCCTTTTGTTCACAGGGGCTGTTGGAAGGCTGCAAAGGCTCCTGACCCCAAAGATTGCTACAGTGATGCCACTTGCGCTCCAATTGGTAATGCAGCATCATACTACTTGTCCTGCTCTCATGCCAGCTCCATGACTGTGCTGAGGTGAGCAGGGTGCTACAGACCTTCCCCAGATTAAGGTCTGGATTTTACTTAGCTATATGTAATGTGTGTGTAAGATCAGATCATAAGCTAGATGCCACAGCCATTAAAAAGCTGTCTGGGGCTTTGAATGCTGAAGGGCATGCAGATGACTCACTAAACTCGGCTAAAACACAAGACATCTGCTTAAAGATGTTTCCTGACAGTCCTTTTGGAAATAATGGGCCAGTGATCCTTTCCTGCTCCACCGGGCCTGGCACCAGCAGCCTGGAAAATTGCAGTAGGCCGCCCTCCATGCTTCCCTCAGAATGGCAGCAGCTGCTGCTTGGCTACAGACACTGAAGGGACTGAGGGAGAGCAGCAGCATGGGGTCAGCTCCACACAGCCCAGCAGCCCCACCTGTTTCCTGATTGCCCCCAGTGCTCCAGCCATGCCCATGGCCCCAGTGGCTCCCTGGGCGGGGGTATCAAGGGAAGCAGAGCCATTTCCATGGCCTGTCCCTGTCCCCAGGCCTTACGGCAGAAGGCTGTCGGTCACAGCTCTTTAAGAGGCTGCACTTGCTTCCTGCACAGTTCTCATCTTACGTCATCACATGTAACATCACGACATCACAGTTTAACACACAGCAATGGATGCAATGATTCCAGCAACCCTGTAATGCTGCACTAGTTATGAAGGAAATGTCTTCCTCTGACAAGAAACTAGGGAATAAAATGCTTTCAAAGCAAAAATAAAACCAGCAGTTTTCCAAAGCTTTTGATAAGACCTGGTTCTGAAGCCACAGCCCTCATGACACAACCTGAATTCAAAGACAGCGTTAGCATATACAATACATTGATATGCACCACTGTACAAACGTGATGAACAGCAAAGCAGTCACTGGTTTGCTTTTAACAGTTCTACCTTAAAAAATGCATGCCATCATAGTTTTTTTTTCCCCCTCCTGAAGGGTCAGACCTAATTGTGCTGCTTTGAGAAGACAGCATTTCAGCTGCAAATGAACTCTCAGAACTTTTTCACGTTAAAAATAAACTTTAAAGCAAAGCACCAGATGCTGCCTTGGAACATACTGTGAAGCTTTCATGCGATGAGTGCATCTGTCCAGCCAGATGAGTGACTGCTTCAAGCAAACTAATAGCTTTTCAGTGCTGAGGGGGGAAAAAAAAAAAAAAAAAAAGGGAGGGGAGAGGTGGGTGGGTGGGAAGGAGGAAAAGGCACAACACTGTAGAAGGCATCAGAAAAAACAGTTAACAAAAAGATCAGTGTTGGAATGATGGGACTCAAAGTTTTTGGATCAAAACTTGAGACACAAATAGAAGCAGTTTAAAGCTGTTGGAGATGCAAACAGTTTTTCTTCATAAAGTAGCAAGAAGGGAACAACTGAAATGTGAAAGAAAATGTGAAGTTACAGAGGCAAAGATGCATCTAATTTTATGCTAACTCATTTCTACCTGCAAGCTTTGGGAACATTATAATTTTGCTGAAATGCTAGCATTACAGAAACTTTAATTAGATGCTAATACCCAGTGAAACACTAGGGGATGAAAACTTGGTTTTAAGTGCTTTCCTTAGTCGTTACGTTCCTTACTACCAATTTATAGACAAACATGTGCCAAATGGGATCCTTTTTAATCTTCAACTTCCTGGCTTGTCAGCTCAAGCAGTCTTCAAAAAGTTAACATATCTGGAGCGAGCGTAGAGCTTTTGACAAGTAAATCTCCATGTGCTTTACAAGTCACCCTCACTCTGCCTAGGTTTTAGAACAGGTGCATGGAACAGTACAGGTATTGAAAATTATGTTATTAACTATAATATATATATTTGGTATCTGTAATTAGTCACAAGTGCAGAGAAAAGCCACTCTTGTCTCTTTGGTATGCTCTTATGCAATGTGGCACAGGGCATAAGTAAATCAGCTGGCTGGCAGTGCTTGAACAAGACACTGAAATAGTAGCTTCACTCATTATATAATATCTTCCAGCCTTCCCTTTATAATTCAATACCCTAACCACAACGAGATAAATCTTTAATGGCACTGCACAATTTGGGTAGGGTAAATCATTTACTGCAAAGGAATTTATTTCATCAGGAAACTTTCATGCCTGAAGTTTAAGGACAGCCTTCTGTATTGAGCTTTTATTGCTGACTGTTCTGTTATTCATTGACAATTTATTAGTAAAACAGTGTTCTATTAACACATACATTGAGCAAATCCTACTGCTGTAGTCCTCAGACTTCTGATCATCTCTTCAAGGTTGGATTTGTCATAAATGATAGGCATTTGACCCTGTATATTTATTTTTAGCTTGTTTCTGAGCTCTCTGTCTCAATGTGACCAATAAATGAAGATAAAACTTACAGTCACAAAACAACTGTATAATACTTTAACAATTCTTCTTTTCCCTTAAGTTTACAATTTTTTTTTTCTTTTTAGACGAAGTTCCTTGCCACCAGTACTTGTCAAAGCATTTTTGCCAGCAATAGGAAGTGTTTGATTCTTTGCTCTTACGTACACGTTAGAACTTATCGTTGTGAGGAAAGAGATGGTCCTGCCTTTTCTACTACCACTACTTTCTCCCCAAAAACTTTTTTTAGTTTTGCTAGGATCTGATCACTGCTTTGAGAACAGGCACTGCTTAGAAGCTGTCTGCTTACTGGAGAGCTTGCTCAGACTTTCTGTGCAGCCTGCCCGTTGGATGACCACAGCATTGGTTTTCAATAGATGCCTTCATGCAAGGCAGGAGCTGTGTGTACTAGAAAGCTGTTTTTTCCACAAGAGAGGGGTGAATTCATGTGCTGTGCTAGAGTATCTGGTTTTGCCAGAAATTTTAAATTTTTGTCCTTCTCTATATTCAAACAATAAGCAAAAGTTTTTAAAAAGCATGCAAAGAGAAATGAACATCTTTCCCCTTCAGAAGAGCTCCTTGGACAGATATTCAGGAAAACACTTCCATCCATTTCTCCTAGAACAATCAGTATGGATTAAAAAGTTTGAATTGTAGTTTGGACTAGAAATAACAGATCACAAGCAGTGAAGGTAAGAGCACTTAAAATCACGTCCTGCACATAGGGACAGAGTTTGTACTTTTGCTGGAAGTGCTCTCTATCTGAGAAGCAGTAGAAGATTCTAAGTTGTGTGTTCGTTTTAAATTATATTCTGCCTTTTTTTTTCCACAGTTAGGAGTGAACACAAAGGTTATTCCAGGTAGCATTTTTGTTAACAGGAGCAATGTCAAGAGAGCTAATGCACAGCTCATTCTTCCCATCACTCTTTTATCAACAGATTTAAATGCTAATCACCTAATCAGAACCAGCTAGGTTCAGATAAGAGTACAGCACTTTTGAGATGGAATATCATTTGGAGATTATTCCATTTAGCGCCATTGTTCTAACATAAAATATGTAATCTAAGTATCAGGAGACATTTAGTAAAGATTCAGCAATTGGAGCAATTGTGAAATCAGCTCTTAAAGATTATGCTTCCTGGGGTTATTTCCAAAGCACACCTGATCCAGCACTAGGCAGACTGGGCTAAGATAGGATGCTTAGTTGAAAACAACTCCACCCTTCTAGAAAAAACTGGAAACTGAAACATCAAGGCTGAAGGTCTGTCAGTGTCTCACCAAGTCCTCAAAGCTCTTGACTTTTCTCAAAGGTACTTCTAGCATGGTGTTCACAGGTTTTTGTTTTTTGTTTTTTTTTTAAAAAAAAACCTTTGTTTATTCAATGGACAATTGCTCACTGTCTAGGCTTAAGAGCAATTGACAATTTTGGAGGATTTTTTTTTATTGAAGACAATGGCATCTCTACTGTTAGCATGCCCAAGAGGTTTTAACTCTGACTCTTGCTGATTCCACAAAGAATCTTTATCTCTCCCCGTTTTACTTCTTGTAGTTGGCAATTAGTTTTGCTGCATGTAAATTTGATTACTAAGAAGGGTAAATTCGTATGATTTCACGTATCTAAAATAGCGATTTCCCTCCTACCCCCAGATGCATAGGGCTTCCCATTATTTATAGATGGAATATAGACAGGCAGAGAAGGAGGGAATAACACTTGAATTGCCCTGGGATGTCTGACTCTATAGACAGTTCAACATTTCTCAGATCAAAGTTTTCACAGTTAAATATTACTTTTTTTTTTTTTTTTTTTCCAAAAACCTCAGAAATCTTCAGATTTCTAAAGGAGCAAAATTAAATTTTTCATTAATAGTTTTGTTAGCTATTTCCTGGAGAACTGAATTCAGGCTCCCCACTCACCGATTTCTAGCAAAGAGTAATATAAACCCATATAGAAGCAGGGAAAATATAAACCCATATAGGAGCATGGAAAGTTGAAGATTCTTTTGAAATCTGAAGATAGTTTGTCAGTTTTTGTTCAAAATAGTTCAGCCAGATGACCCGCAGATAAAGAATATCTTCTAGAGTCTTTGAAGAAAGTACATCCTTTCAGCATGTTCTTGAATCTGGAATTTAAATCATTTTTCGGGGAAAAAAAAAAATGAGAGTCCTAAAGCAGCATTTAAAGCACAAAGCTAGCTGAAATCTGGACTGCAAAACCACCTTTAATTATTTATTCATTACTGTGCCAAGGCTGCTCCCATGCCAGGAGTGTGAATAGAATACACTCTTCATTTGGACTCCTATTACTAAAAAGCCCTGCTTGAATTAAGCCATAATTGAATGTTTTTCCAAACATTTTTGTCAGCAGTTTTTCTGGATCCAGCATGGATTCCAGGTGGTTCTGAAGTGTAGAAAGGCAGCCTGTGAATAAAAATACTCTTACTTATGTGCACTGTTAATGGGAAAGAGACATCTTCCCACAAAAAGCTGTTCTGCTCCGTAGTTTTGGAATGGAGGTTCAGGGGAGTAAAATCATCCAAACCCCAGCTGCATAACAGGCTGTGCAAAAGTGTGTCCCTCTTGTAGCTTGTGTTGCACTGATGTGTATGAATCATGAAATCTACTACTAGCATCTACAAACTGAAGTAACTTAGCCCAGCTGGGAATTTTTTCCTTCTTCCTGCAACACCACATGGAGGAAGTGTCATCGATTGATTCATTGTGTCCAATTATTCAACAGTGAATTTCAGAACCATGTGAATAATTTCTTCACAGGTTTTTAAAATAAATTTACATATAGTAATTATCCAGCAGATAATTCATCAACAATACTTAGTGGTATTTAAAATAAGGTATTTTGAAAATGCATACAAGCAGATATTCTTCTATTCAGATGGTTAACAGTCTTTGTTTTATTCTCTAAATGCTGCATTTCTGAAATCAAGTCTTGATTTCTGTGAACTCATTTTTAAGCAGTGAGTGGAAAGAGAAGTTCCTAAATAGATTCCTGCAAGTAATACTGCCTGCTTGGGTATTTCGCGAATGGAAATACAAACAGGGCTCAAGTATGAACAAAGTACATGTTTTAAATATTCAAGTAACTATGGAAATGGGTTTGTCAGGCTATGGTTCCAACCGTCAATAAATGGTGAAGTTGCATCAGAAGGCTTAAGGAAGAAGCATTTCTGCACCAATGCATCAAAGCTCACATGCCCAAAGGCAGCATCTTCCTCATGTCTAGATAACAGTTTCTGTCCTCAGGTTTTGAACTAGATCTCTCCTCGAGGGAAAAAAACAAAAACACCAACAACCCAAAACACAGATAATTTGCTTTCTTGACTATTGGAGGGAAGATCCACTGGGAACAGGGAAGTCAGAGGCAGTGACAAAGGATGGAGGAGTCACAATTTTCCCTGGCTACACAGGCCACTCGGCATCGGCAGCCACAAAGGACTTCTGATTTTGAGACTCTGCCTTACAAATCGGAAATGTGCTAGGCAACATTGTTTTTTGCTTTAAATGGATCTCTACTTATTTGGCAAGTGGTGTAAATCTTGGAGGGCTGTCAAAGGTAGACTGCATATTTTATGCGGAAAGGATGTTTGTTGTTAGTTCCCCACCTATGTGCATTACCATAATCCTTCTGAACATTTATTGGCAAGAAAAAACAAACAAATATACAGTGAGACAGTATAATTTGTACAGAAGCATGATATTTCTCTCTATTCCCTTGCCACTATATAAACCAGACCACTGGTTTATATAAAAATACCTGAATGGACCAGATATAATAAAAAAAATTTCTAACCACACATCTTTGAGCTTGTAAAAGACATGCTCCTAATGTATGGTACGACTTATTTCTCTTCAGAAGCATTGATCAGTGTCCACAAATGCACTGTGATGTTCTCATGTCCTTCGAAGGCTAGCCATGAAGACATCTCACAGGTACACAAGTAGTATTGAAAATGGGTTATTCAGTGGTATTCTGCATAAACAAGTCTGCTTCTCCATTTTTATGGCTCTGCTAAGCTATGATTAAACCACATATATTTTAAATTTGGGTGATATTTAAGTCTCATCACATCCATGCAATTTCATGCATATCTTGCTCTTAGTTTTGCTTTTTATTCTCATCTTGATCACATCTTTCCCGCTGCTGTATGAACACCTACCTCCTCAGGTTACTCCACACCCTCCTAATTCGTTATATGCACAGATACTTCAACAGTAGCTTGGGATTTAGTGAATTTCCATATTTACCTAAACATCCAACTGCAGACATTCCTAGGGAAGTTCTCATAATACAGTTTATCCACAATGGTCTGGAAATGGAATCAAAAATCAAGACATGTTACTCTCTAAAATCATGAGACATTTTTGTCTCAGTTTTTAGATTCTCCTTCATACAAGTCACTTTCACAAAAAGAAGTTACCTTTAGTTTTATGACCCTTTTTCCTCTTAAATGTGCAAGTTGTAATGAAATTGGATACTCTTGTTATTTCAATGAGTACTTACCACTTGGGATCTAGGTGAAGCAAATTGTTCTAAATAACGAGACTTAACAAAATGACCATGATGATACAAAGCTGGGAAGAGCGGCTGACACACCAGAATGCTGTGCTGCCATTCATCAAGACTTGAACAGGCTAGGGAATTGGGTAGAGAGGAACCTGATGAAGTTCAACAAGTGCAAGTGCAGAGTCTTCCACCTGAGGAGGAATAACCACACATGCATCAGTAGAGGTTAGGGGCTGACTTGCTGCAAAGGAGCTCTGTGGAGAGGGACCTGGGTGTCCTGGTGGACGACATGTTGGCCATGAGCCAGCAGTGTGCCCTGGTGGCCAACAAGGCCAATGATATCTAGGGGTGCATTAGAAAGAGCATGGCCAGCAGGTCGAGGGAGGTGACCCTCCTCCCTCTACTCTGCCCTGCTGAGGCCACATCTGGAGTACAGTGTCCATTTCTAGGCTCCCCAGTTCAAGAAAGTCAGGGAACTACTGGAGAGAGTCCAGCAGAGGGTTGTAAAGACAACAAGGGGCTGGGAGCATCTCCCTTATTAGGAAAGGCTGAGAGAGCTGGGACTATTCAGCCTGGAGAAGAATGAGGGGGGGGATCTTATCAATGCTTCTAAATATCTAAAGGGCATGTGTCAAGTGAATGGGGCCAGGCTCTTCTCAGTGGTGCCCAGCAACAGGACAAGGGGCAACAGGCACAAACTGGAACACAGAAAGTTCCATCTGAATGAGAAGGAACTTCTTTGAGGGTGACAGAGGACTGGAACAGACTGCCCAGAGAGGCTGTGGAGTCTCCTGTAGAGATATTCAAGACCCACCTGGATACTTGCCTGCGCAACCTACTGTTGGGAACCTACTTTAGCAGGAGGATTGGACTAGATCTCCAGAGGTCCCTCCCAACCCCTACAATTCTGTGATCACCTACATATATGATTCAAGTTACTTAAGCATTTTTAGAACAGAAATTGCTTAAACAGGGGAAAAAAATAAGGAACTCCATAGCTAAAATAGAAAGGCTCTTTAGGTTGCAAACTGGAAGCTTGCCCAGATTGTTAACTGTCACTACTGTTGCCTAATTGCTGGGGAGCCAGTGTGAATCTTTTTTTTTTTTGATAGCTCATGCAGAAACATGCTTGTCTTCTCCAATATCCAGTGGTGATATTAGCATATGAGCTGACAGAAGTTTGCTGTCCTGACCCTCGCAGACAAGTAGGAAGCTGCCAAGGGGAGGAAGGGACCCATGGGTCTCTAGGACACTCAGTTCTTGCATGCTAAACTTCAGAGTTCGATCTTACCTCAGCTCTGAGTTTCTCTTCAGATATATGTTAATGTGGCTAGGTCACAGTAATACTCCAAAGCAGCAGGGTTTTTTTTTGTTTATTTTTGACTGTTTTTAAAGGGTATTTGCCTTGGCACCTATTGTAGATCCTTTTCTATCTCACTATTAAATTTTTCACAACTTGCTTCTTAATCTTTTCTGTTTTCTTTTATGTTTTTCAGACAACATGAGGTGGCACAAGTAAGTAACAGTCAATAATAGGTCAGTAGAGAACAATGACGTGTTTCATATGTTTTATCCCTTGTATTTTTTCTTATCTTGTTGGCAGTGGAGAAGCAATGGATAAACTGCTGTTTTCTTCCTCTTTCTTCCCCAAAGGCTATAGTACTCTCCAACTGTATGTTTGATAGCATCACCTGACCAGGACCTGTCCTTTCAGACAAGGCTTATTAAACACCATAAGTGAATCAAATGACAGACATCACCAAGAACATAAAACAGTGTTTGTCTCACAGACAATGACTTGCCCCAAGGCAAGTTACATCATAACAGCAACTTATGACCGGAGTTAGGAAATTTTGAGTGCCAGTAAATCTTGTTGTCAACAACTACCCTACCTACTACCTGCTATTCTGCCTAGACAGTGCTCTCATAGGCTTACTTCACATATTTTCTGAGCTAGGAAGGAAAATTATGCTTGTTTTTCCACAAAATATTGAATTTACTAGGTTTAAGATATGTCAAGAAAGCAAAACTAGTAATTGAAAACTAGCCTTCAGTCTGTCAAATGACCTTAAGTAAGAGAGCTGTTTCATAGAAGAGGGATAAAGAAACTGACTATCATAGCATGTCTTCTACACACAGTGATGTGGTGCAACAACCTAATCCGTAGCTAACACAGGTACTGTGTTAGGACAAACTGCACCTGTCCTCACAGTGAAGGACAACTAGAGAAGAGGCAGATGCAGTTAGCCAAGATGAAACACTAGGCTGTTATCAGGGCTCAAGCCTACTTGTTTGCTGTGCTGTATATCACTGTCTTGTGATCATAATTACTTCTAAGCAATATCAAAAATTGTTCAGCTGTCTGTTGCACTTAATGACTATTTGCAGTTAGGACATCCCAGGAAACGCACTGGCTGCCTTTGGTTTCACAGCACAGTTTCCTCTCTTGCTCTGTAATCACAGAGCTTCTTGTTAGGAGAAAGCAAAATCCTGAAGCTTGCTAGAAATCCAGTGTTCAGAAAGTTGTGAGGCTCCATTGTATCAGCATTCAGTTCAGGAATGGATGACAATGACTTGCTGAATAATGGAATTCCATAGCAGCTTTCAGATTCAACTAAACTAAATAATTCACAACTAGATTTCTGGCAAGAGCTGTAATTAAGGCTTTTTTTTTTTTCTCTTTAAATAGGCTGGGCCCCATCAATAAATTCAATTTCTTTCATATATGGGCAGCTTCTTTAATGCAGGTATGCTGCCATTGAAGCACAACTTCACAAAGCAAATAAAAACATTATAATATAAAAGCATTACCTATTTCAAAGCATCCTCTTGATTGCAATCCTCTAGTGAATTCCAGTTCTAGGCTTAATATGGAAGGGCAGCATCACTGGCTAATGCAGTATTATGGTATTCTGCTTGCTAATACAGTACTATGAATTCCACCATATCCATTTACTCAGTCTCTGAAAACCTGAGCTTGGAAAAGTCCCACCTCATTGGCTAGAGGCACCATTTTCAGAAAATGCTGTGTAATAAGTTCAGAGACACTGTTAGCAGATGCAGCTGGCTAGACTCCTGTCCATAGGATGGTAAAAGGTCTTTCCCTAAATGCGTTTTAAGTATCTTAGAAGAACTTTTGTTTTTATAATACTTTGTTCACAGTGAGCACATGGACAGAAAATTAGAGTGCCTTCATTACAGGGTTACCCAAAGGTCCACTTCCAGATATAATACAACAAAATACTTTGAAGTAGATTTCTTATTACAGTCCAAGCCCAAGACAGCAATAAAATATAAGTTAAATTACTAATAAATACTAAGATGCAGGCAAATTTTCACCTTAAAATATCACTTACTATTACCTGAAATAAAGATTGTCCTTGAAGACATGCACACTGCAGGCAGTTTATGCCAATTCAGATGTTAGCTTAGTCCTGAATTTCAATCTTAAACTTTTAGTAAGCTACACATATCCACACAACCTCTCCTAGGAAGGCTGAATGTGCATGTGAAGCCCAAAGTCAGCAGGAGAAGGCTAGACAGAGGCAAGGGATGGCAAAAGACCCCAACATTACATCTTCTCTTCAGTGAGAAGAGAAGCAACAGATTCTAGCATGAAGCAACAGAAGTGCTGTGCCAGTCAGGATACCAGGGAGGAGAGATCACATGCTAATAGAGGAGATGGTGCACACAGAACTTTGGGGTTTTCATGCGAGGTGCTAGAAGAGTGCTGGAGGGGACATGGTGCTCTGGGAATGCTTGCAAGGAAAGAAGTGGGATAACACTTTCAGAGTGAAAAAATTTCTCTCCATTACTTGGCACCACATTAAAAAAGAGAACGTATTCAAACAATTAGGTGCTTTGTTTATGCCAGGCTGAAACAGCTTTTTTTTTTTTTTTTTTTAAAATCAGCTCCCTCATATTTGTCCCATCAGTCATTTATCTCATGGCTTTTCTCACACATTCCCAAGCTGAGCTCACCCATTTTTGCAAGGGCTTTTGACAGAAAGCCTGGATCTGGTTGATCTCTTGGATAGGATTCAGCCTGAGAAAAAGCATAGCAAGAATTTAGCCTTTAACCTTCAGCTTCCAGAGTGCTAGGAAAAACAAAGACATCTTTTCACAGGAAAACAAAGTGATCAATATTGCATAATCATAAATGCATCTTCTCCAGAAATCCAAAGCACAAGTTTTGTTTTATGAAAGAAGTTCATTTTCACAGTTTTCTACTTGCTGTTATGGGCCATTGGGAATGAACATGCAAGTAAACGGGTGTAGCTGGAGCTTGCCAGTGCTTCAGCCACAAGTCCTAGCAAGGGTAGGCTTCTGTAGGACTTCTCAAAAAGGGAAGGATCGGAAGTTCACCAGCCAAAGCAGGTCCTTCTCCAATCCACAGTCTCCCGCAGAAATGTTCTCACACTTGCTCTTAATGTTTTGTCACCCTTTACATCAAGGTCAACTTAGATCAAAGCCTATCACATTGGCAAAACCAGAGCACATCTGAGTAGGAGAACAAAGTCTAACTTGACCCAGTCTCATTATAGTATGCAATCTTACCCTGAAGATGAAAAATCTTGTCAAGTTTTGACAAATGAACTAGCTGGTTTAGAAGTGCAGAGGTCTCATAGAAGAGGGACCGAAGTCTTTTTATTCTGTAGTAAATGGCTTGGAGATTATTCTTTTCATTTTGTAGCTTTTAGTCTACTGATGTATGGTTGCCATATGATCAGCCTGCTTTACCTTTCCTTTTTTTTTTTTTTTTAAAAAAAAAAGGTTCTGATTATTTGCTTAGCTCTAAGCCAAAAGAGGTGACAGCAGAGTTAATTTTGTCCAGTTACTCCCTGTTCGCTGGTGCCATCTAGAATCATAATCCCAAGGCTTTCTGATAAGATTTTGTGGTGCTCCAATTCTTTCATCTCTACCATGCTTGTGGCCATTTTCATTCAAACAACAAAAAAAGCCCAACAAAATCAAAAAACAAACCCTGAGAAAACAGCTTTTACCATTAAAAAGCAACACTACAAGACAGCACCTTTGTCCAGGTATATTCTGTAATAGAAGTTAATGAAGCTTGATCAGATCAAACTAGATTTAATAGATAATAAATACATAAAGTGACAAATCCAAATGACAAAATTAGCTGCATTTTTTTCCTGGGAAGTGTTGAAATTCTATGTCTTTTAAGTTAAATCAGCAGAAAATGAAGGACCTTTAAAATAGGAGAACAACACAGAAGTACTACTCAAATTCATAGATGATGATGGTGTAATGAATTGGCAGACCAGACTACATTCTTCATGTCACAGTTAATTCAGTCATTGTAATCTAAATCGTGATGCACTGGACTGTTCCCATGCCAGCTGACAGCCAGGGTCTGTGGCACTTGCCTGTCCCAATTTTTTGAGGCCCACAAAAAGAATAGATGGTAGAATAGAATGCAGGTGCAGTCAGGCTACGCTATTTTAAGATTATCCTGGCCATTTCCACTGGCCATAGGGAACACACTAATTGCAGTTAATGGCATTAAAAAGGGATTAAAAATATTTAAGGAATTGCAGAGTGTTGTGCCAAAAGAGGTAAGTGAGGTAACGTTGTCAGAAGGTATCATGAGAATACCAGCTAGTCAGAGTACATAAGAAATTAAGGTAATTTTTGAAACGTGTCACTACCCTGAATTCCTTAAATAGACACCAGCAAATACTTTCCAATTTATTTTTATTTGTCCAATTGCCAGAGCAGAGGAGACTGGATAGGGAATGTTAAATTGTAAACTACAATTTAACATCTGGGAGGTCCTCATGCAGTGACTGAAGAATATCTAAATACACTGAAACTCCCAGAAGAAAGTTAATGCCTGCATTTATTCACAAGAGAATTTAGTCATTAATTTCTTTTTTTTTCCCTGGAAAACATGAGGCTGTGTCAATTTCTTGATGGATTTTTTTTTTTTTTT